>BRDA01005246.1:59572-71368 GCA_036984385.1 Crenuchus spilurus
ACGTAGGAGAAGGATCCGGGTACTGAAATGGCCAGCCTGCAGTCCAGATCTTTCACCTACAGAGAACATTTGGCGCATCATAAAGAGGAAGGTGCAACAAAGAAGGCCCAAAGCGATTGAATGGTTAGAGGCCTGTATTAGACATGAATGGGAGAGCATTCCTATTTCTAAACTTGAGAAACTGGTCTCCTTTGTCACCAGATGTCTGTTGAGTGTTGTAAGAAGAAGGGGGGATGCCACACAGTGGTAAAAAATGGCCTTGTCCCAACTTTTTTGGGATTTGTTTACACCATGAAATTTTGAAACAACATATTTTTCCCTTAAAATGATATTCTCTCAGTTTAAACTTTTGATCTGTGATTTGTGTTCTATTCTGAATAAAATATTAGATGTTGGCACCTCCACATCACTGCATTCAGTTTTTATTCACAATTTGTTTAGTGTCCCAACTTTTTTGGAATCTGGTTTGTATTTAAGAGATATTTAGCTGAATTTAACCCACAACAGAACAGCATGAGATACAGCAAAGCAACATCACATTTAGTTTAGGTTTAAAACTTCTGTTCTTAGTAACTACTTTTAATTACAGGAGAGTATGTTTTTGTTCTAACTTCAGAAATAGAGAATAATGTTTTATATCTTAATTCAAATTTCAAAAATTATCAAATTAAATTGCGCCACCCATATCCAGACTAAGCAAGATCAATTTGTAGTGGATTTTTGCAACCTAGACTTTGTTTACTTCTATGATGTTCAATCTGACAAGTTTAGCGGGCAATATGGCTTCTATTGTTTTGCTGCACCACAAAAGACAAGACTGAATTTTGAAGATTTAATTTTGTATGAGTCAAGGAAAGACAAAAACTAACAAGGCAGAATAGTTTGATTAGCCAAACAAATTAACTATAATTTATTAAGGTTAACTGATTATAGAAATAATCATGTGCTGCTCTACACAGTCTATCAATGTATCTGCCACACATACCAAAGTCAAAGAGCCAAAAACATGCAAATAAGTGTGTCTATGGTATGAAAGATCTTGGGGTCATGAGAGAAGAGCAGCTGTCTCTGAACACACAGAAAAACATCATGCCAGATGGTAATGGAAAAAGCACATGTTCAGCAAAAACAGGAGAAATTCGACTGACCAAAACACTTGAACAATTTTGAATAATCACAACTCAAGCTACAGAACTGTCCCTAAAAACAGAACCAAGTATCAAGTTAGTATCAGATAATGGTTTTAGATTTAGACTGGGACAATGATATGGAAGTGGATCATATGAAACCTTTCAAATATCCAGTAAACTGGAATGTCAATCAAAATGCCTTTAGTGGTCTTTCCCAACGTTGGCCTTGGAGGCCCACCTCTCTGCACCTTTTAGTGCTTTCCTTCTGCCAACTCATTTGATCCAACTAATCAGCTTATTACCAACCTCTGACATTGCTGAAGTGAGTTACAATGCGTCAGACATCAGGTTAAGTCCAATGTTAGGTAAGCATCCAGCAACTGCATCAGTTATATATGGAAGCAGAACCGCAAGTACTGCAATATAGACTTAATGCATCAGCGCTCATCAGGGTTTACATAAGCCAGCGGTACGTCACCCATTCATTCAGCTTCCTGGCCAATCATGAGCTACTACTCAACTTTAAAAGAAAGCAATTGGCCTTTGCTTTATCAATCGCAGGCGCTGAGGCATCACAGTCATTGTCCTTCCTACCCACCACCACCAGGTTGGCACTGGTCCTGTTGCCTAGGGGGTGGCTCCGCCTCTGCCACCCATCTGTTCAGCATTGTATACCTGGGGTGCAGCCGGGGCCTAAGCCAAAGACCCTACTAATTAATTAACCTATCTGCTAATATGAGTTTTTAAGGCAGAACCAATGGTAAAGGTGAAAAAAAAAATCACCCAATGTTTTTGAATAAGGCAAAAATGTTATAAATAAATGAATCATTATGAATGCGTTAATAAATGTGAATAAAGGCTACTGGTGCACAAATAATACAACACTGATTCTATAATGCTGTGCATCACATAATTTAAGGGCTAAATCTTTCAGTTAGTCTTAAGAGATTTTAAGTTTAACAACAAACATTATTCGGGTCGTACAAAAGTAAACTCCTAATAAATAAACCTAAAATATTCAGATAGTGTGTAGTTAGTACAATATAATGCCAAACCAAACTAAATTACAAACATCAGCTACATTAGCCAGCATACTTGCTATACAAGTATGTTTTTTCTGAACCTTTCACAAAATTAAAAAAAAGACAGAATAACTAAAAGTAATGATGATCTCCTTTTGCAATTCACTGATTTTTTTGCCCATACTGTGTATATCCAAATTGAGAGAAAAAAAAAAGATGAACATGGAGCTGAAATCAGTCTGAACTGCTGATGGAGATGCTAGAACCACAATTAACAAAGCAGAAAACAAATTACAGGTAGCCTGTAGATGCGGAGCGGAGACTGATAGTGTCCGAGATAAGAAAATACATTGAAATTAGAGTTTATGTTTTTACCATTTGTCTAAAAATAAAGGAAACAAAAACAATAAGCTGACTGGCTTATTTTATTTGTTACTATACTAATGCCAGAAAGAGCTGTGGATGGCCAAGTGAGTTCCTGTGAAAATTAGCAAAAAATTAAATTAAATTAAATAAATAAAAAATGGAGGGGGGACAACAAAATAATGTTTCCTTTACACAATCTGGAACACCATATTTACTGTGGACAAGCCAAAATTAAAATAAATTAAATTAGTTATTGTTCTCTGATTTCAAAGTGTAGAAGTCTTTGTCTCAAGTTCAAACAGAGTCATGAGTTAGTTAACACTCATGTGTGACTTGAATCCCCTTCTCTAAAGAGTAAAACTGAGGAAGTGCATTTTATTGACATAGAATTAAACACTGTTTTTTTGCACCATACTAATTCTGGCCCTGCCCAAAAAAATACAGCATAACTCTGTCAGTACCTCAGGGGTCCTGAGCAACAAAGCCCAGATAGCCTTAATCTCTTAACCCAAAACAAAAACATATAGCCCTACCTTTAAAATAAACACACACACCTCCAAACTAAACACATACAGACCAGACAGATGCACAGGAATGGCATTTCAGAAAATTGAACTCTTTAGAGCACAACATTTTGAAACACTGGATCAAAATACAGAACTGCACTTTTAAATAGCTTTTATAAAATGTTACTTTGTCAAGAGTTTAGTGCCTTGTTTTTAATGATATGTATTCCATCACAGTCTTATATATTCACAGTAAATAATAAACAGAATGAAATCAGACATTTTCATCCTTATTTAAGATCAAAAGGCTTTTGGTCAACTGGCTCTTTTTCAGCAGCAAATGAACAGTGAAGTTATCACATTAAAGCCCAAGTTAAAAGTCATGATCACGACACCATCATGTCAAATGCACAGACTCAACCTCCAATTTTGTAAGAGTAAACAAAAACTTTAACCACTGACACAGTGGAACGAAGAGACAGTACCTCTACAGCTCTACCAAGAGATTACCTTCAATCACATCATAACACTTTCAGCTTATCAAGGATGTCCTTTTAAAAATCAAAAATCAAAAAAAGAACTACTAATTAATAGTAACTGAGGAAGCAACCAATGACATGGATGTTTAATCAAGAATTTCAAGGCCAATTGATAAAACAATTTTTTTAGGCCAAACATAAAAATATTGTATTTTTGTTGTTAAAACAAATCTAACAATTTAAGTCAAGTATATATTTCTGGCCAAATAATAGCAATCAGGAAAATCTTTAGGCCAAACAACAATCAAGTCATTTTTAGGCCACAAAACAATGCATAGCCTTTCAAGTATTTCAAAAATAATTTACTAGAAGAAGCTAAACAAGAATTTACAAAGAATTAACAGTATACATTTACATTAAAATAGGAAAAAAAAATGCATATTTTTGTGCAGTTTTTAGTGAGTTTTGGAGAAGTGGAGAATCAGTAGAACTTATAATACACATGACCATTATTCAAACCACCATTTCAACTAATAACAGATTAACAAGCTAAATTTTAATTGTACTTTTTAATTAAGTAATTGCTACAGCCCTACCTTCAAATGTCACTATTCTTACAGTTAATGTTGTCACTCGAGAAGGGCTGACCTCCACATAGCCCTGACCAACTCTTTAGACTCCTCCACATGCAAAGTCTAAAATCAAATCAGACGCATAGGTTCTAGACCTGCAGGTACGTCTGGGAGTAAGTCTTGACTATGGCCAAGAGCCAGAGAAAAGACACAAGTTGGCCTGGAGATACCGCAGGCAGCCAGCTTTCAAACCTGAACACCTGCTAGCATCACATACCTCTTAATCCAAAGCCCAGTATGGACAGCAGAAGGAGGGCCAAGACAGGGAACGTTCAGTCAAGTCTGGTGCACCTTTCTACAGCAGCATGTAGAAAGCCTGAAGTCTCAAAGCCCTCACATCTGGCCATTTAACGCATTTTTGGTTCAAAAGGGAGGGGTCAGTGGGCTATGTGCTTATGCGAGTTGTAGAGTGGGTGGAGGGTAGGATTTAAGTTAATCAGCTACTGGGGTGAGCACATACTACATGAAACAGCCTGAAGGTATCTGTGCACTCTGAACATCTGTAGAGGTCTAGTGTGGAGGAAGATCTCTGAAGATTTGTCAGTGATTAATCCAGTTCTTTTCATCCGAGATATCCAGCTGAATATCATCGCTTTCATATCAGAACGTGCCAGCTTAGTAAAGGCCAGCTTCTGTTTACACTGTACAAACAATCCATGATTAATTGACCAACAGAAATGGTTCAAAATTACTTGGAATTAAATTTTGTTCATTAAAATAGACATATTTGCTATAGCCGTAATGATATCTTAAAACAGCAGTTTTGGTGAAACTTAAATATTCAGAGGCTCTCTGTTTCTGGGAAATGAACTATTGCTGAACTATCACTCGTGACTTGGTGGTCTGGGATAAGGAAGCAAGCGCTTTGTGTCAAGACTGAAAAAGGCACCAACACAGGACACCATGCTGAGAAAATAAAAGAAACCTAATTGCTTTTAAAACAGTTACATATTTACTGACTTATGTCTTAACTGATCGACTGTCTCCGAGATATTATTTGGAGTCATGGAGTCACTAGAGCTACAAGGCCAACACTGCTTACAGACACTAAAGCTCAATAGTCTAAACAGAAAATAGCCAAAAATAGCCAAGCTGTTTCGGTAAAAATACAAAAATAAAAAACTGAGATCTTACAAACTAGTTGTCTAGGACACCGCATGACTCAATTATGACAGTATGCCTTTTTTTTTACTTTTAACAAACAATATGACTTTTTGACTGAACCTTAAAAAATTATAAAACCTCATTGCTTCAAGCAGTTTTTGGTATCCAAGATCAGTTTTCTATTTCTGATGTCTGAAGTGTCTGTAATGGTGAGGTTTTATTCATGTTTTAATGTTCAGACACTTTATAGTTTAAAAAAAGCGATGCTAGAACAGCACTTCCTGCTCTAGAGAATACAGCATTCAGCTACACAGTGAACTTGGGACAATGTGTCTTAAGCCACGTGTACTAGACTGTGAGATCTTACTTAAGGTCAGGGTCAGGTCACAAGATGTTTTGGTTATGTATTGTTACAGAAACAACTGAGCTATTTAACTTTTGAGTCTGTCTGTTTGCAACATTTGTCTTACAGCTAAACTTAAGAAGTACTCCAAAGATGTCATGAGTAGGAGGAACCTTAAAGTACCTCCACATAATGTGAAAGTTCTCTTAAAATGTTTTAATTTTTAAGAGCAAATCAAATCATGCTTGTTCTATTTTATCTGTATGCAGTCTGTATGGATGCTTCACTGAACATACAGGCCTGCATCACATGCGGGAACACTGCATACGTGAGTATAATGAGTGCTAATGATTGGTTACATAATATGCATTAACCAATATGTTATGTAGTAAGAGATTATATAATAGGCATAGTACATATACTTCCTCTTCTCATAAAACATTCAGTCACAAAGACAAAGCCAATAAATCCTCCTTTGTTGAGCCGGTGCTTCGTTTTCACAATACAAAAATATGTGGCAAATATCTGGTCAGTAACCTGGTGATTCAACCATGGACTGAGCATTAAACACTGAGACGCTTGGTCTCTGTGAAGAAAGCATGTCACGAAAGCTAAAAGTGCTACATGAAAGCTCATCAGCTGTAACACTGTTGCATAATCGCACAGAACTCTGCTGGGTGAGATCGTACAATAAAATTCTTTCAACTCACCATGTTAATGGTCTTACTGATCACTCATTCAACTTGATAAGGTTTGGTGTGTGACATATTTCATCATCAACTTGCATTTGCCTTTAAACAGCCCATATCCTGCATTTTTCATTTTTAATTGAAGTTCACTTTACTGTTCACATTTCTCTGGGCTTATGTAATAAAAAAACAAAAAAACAAACAGTCATAACTCTTATTTACATTATTTCAGACCTCTCTTTATCCCTTTTAATAAAACCTAATTTTATTTTATGATGTACAGTGGATATAAAAATATATACACCAATGTTAAGACACTTTTAAATCACAAGCTTTTGTGATTTAAAAAGTTCTGAAATTATTCATCTTGGTCTCATTTTTTAAATGTTAAATGTGACATCTGTACAGTTCAGTTGAAAAACATGAAATAAATTATTTAAAGGATAAAAAAGTAAAAAATGTGGTTGAATAAATATGCACACCCTTTTATAAGTGAGGCTGTGTTCAAAATTAACCAATCATAATTTAATCATGCGATGATACCCGAGAGCTGCTTCACAGAGGGAATGCTATAACATGAGATATTGGCACTGGTGTGCTACAATCATAAATTAGTACACCAGTGCCAATATTTCATATTATAGTATGACTCAAGTGTATTATTCTGATTGTACCACAATTCTGTTATTGCTGTTTATCATTAGATTTTAAGATAAAGAGAACAGAAAAAAAATATTTGTCAACATTCTGTGAGGTAAAGCAGTTCCTCTGTCAGACAATCAGCTGCTGTCAGACTATGAGCTTCAGTAATGATAGTTGAGGAACATTTCCCATTAACTGTCAGACAAGAAATAGATATACAGATTTTTCAGATGCTGATAACTGGTTTAAACTGTGTGTATTTCATTAACACCAATCACAGCTGATGGGAGGTTCATTCATATATTTTGGGAATCAATCCCCATTGGGTTTTGATTAGAATTATCTGTTTCTAATTATGTGAAGTTGCTTTTTGACCATGGGAATTGCAAAAAGCGCTATATAAATAAACTTTGATTTTGTTATTATCTGATATAAGTGATATTTGATAAATTCAGCTCTTAACCCAGTCAAGCTGCTGGTAGAAGCGGATTAATTTCATTTTTGTTGTTGGTACTAAACTGACTTCTTTATCTTTGCAATGAAACCACAGAGAAACAAAGTCAATACAGTAAAGTAACTGAACATTTAATGTATTTACAGCTCGGATGAAGAGCAGTCAAGTACTTTTTTGGGTGGTAAAAGGCAGAGTGGGGAGGTCATTGCTAGGTTTTGTGTATATGGCGGAGTAATACTTAAAAAGCTTCAGTCAGCGTGCTGTTATTAGCATTATCAGGACTCATTAAATGTTGCTCTGCCCATCATATTGCAGGGTTGGAATCAACTGTGATATACAACTAATAATATAAATGATATCTTACAGTAAAAGTGATGCTCCACAAAGAGCTTATAAACAGAAGGGTACAAAAGATTCAAATGCATTTGATATACCATAGAACAGAGTGAACATGATTATCAACAAGTAAATAAAATAACAGTGACTAGGGGTGCAGGAAAAAAATCGCTTCGATCTCAAATCGCGTTTCTAACATTGAATGATTCAGAATCGATTCTCGTTTTCAAAAAAATCGATTTTTTTTGCGGGTGCGGATGTGCCTTTTCAGCCACCGTAGTGGTAGGCAAAACAAGAAAGTAGCGTCGGCTATGTAAGCCGAGCCGTGGTCTTTGAAAGCAACCATTTGGAAACACTTTGGATTTTACCGTCAACCCGGCCGGGTAAGAAAGGGCTTGACGTCACTCTTGCGATCTGCAGAGATTGCAACGGTAAAGTAAAGTATTTCGTTCATATTTGAAAGAATCGGAAAAAAATTGATTCCTGACCCCAAGAATCGATTCTGGATCGTTTCGCTCGATTCCCAAAGATTCGCAGCCCTAACAGTGACTTTACCAAGGACTCGACATCCCTCCAAAACTGATGAAATGACAAAAAAAAACTGGTCTAGAAGGTTGCACAGAGGCCTAGATTAACATTCAAGAATCTGCAGGAATCTCTGGATAGTTTTGGATGTGTATTGTATGTGTCAACAACCTCCTGTGATTTTCATATGTCTGGGCTTGAGCAGGGTGGCAAGATGGAAGTCTTTTATTTATCCAATTAAAAATCTGTGGATTGACCTGAAGAGGGCTGTACACAGGAGATGCTCTTACAATCTGACAGATTTGGAGTGTGACTGCAAGGAAATGTTGGCAAAGATTGCCAAGTCAAGATGTGCCATGCTGATAAACTTCAACCAAAAGACCGAATACTCAAAATCAGAAAATGCTTCATTAGTATAAGGTTGTGCATATTTATGCAAGCCTGTTATTGTAAATGTTTAAGTTTATAGATTAAAAATCTAATTAAATGTTCTGAAATGATTAATCTTGGTCTCATGTTTAACCACAAAGAGCTGGCATTTTAACAGGGATGTGTATACTGTTTATATTCACTGTAGGTAAATGATCAGTTATCATCAACTTTTTCCGGGAAATTTTGTCCCAGTGATCGTTCACCTGGCCGGTTTTCATTGGCATGCCCACGTGACTCACCACTAATTTTGCGAAAATAAAGTATCCACCCATACATTTGTCATTCATTCTAGCCTTGTATCTCATTGTTTCTCTGGTTTTGTTTCTAGTTGATAAAACACTCAAAACAAACGAAAAACACATCACACTAAAGCGACACGGGCAGTATACCTGCCTAAAAACAGGTGCACAAATAAATAGCAGCCGAGAATGGGTGTACAAAACACTGAACCACACCTGCACACTTTGAAATCTTTGTCACGTAACACAGTCTGCCTCTGCATCAAGAAATGCAAATGAAAACAATTATGCAAAGAGGAAATCATATACAGTGGAACCCTGGTTATCCATTTCCCTGTTTATCGTACAATTCAGTTATCGACTTTTTTTGGGGGAAACTTTGTCCCAGTTATTGTTCATCCACCCAACTGTCGTCAGCGTGTCCATGTGACTTGTAGGGGTGCAGGAAAAAAAATCGCTTCGAGATCGAATCACCTTTTTCACATTGAACGATTCAGAATTGATTCTCGTTTTCAAAAAATCTATTTTTTTTTGCGGGTGAGGATGTGCCTTCTCAGCCACAGTAGTGCTAGGCAAAACAAGGAAGCAGCGTGGGCTATGTACAGGCATGCAAGCCGAGCCGCGGTCTTTAAAAGCAACCATTTGGAAACACTTTGGATTTTACCATCAACCCGGCCCAGGTAAGAAAGGGCTTGACGTGACTCATGCGATTTGTAGAGATTGCAATGGTAAAGTAACGTATTTCATTTCAATTTGAAAGAATCAGAAAAAAAATCGATTTGTGACCCCAAGAATCGATTCGTTCCATTCCCAAAGATTCGCAGCCCTAGTGACTTGTCACTAATTTTGTGTAAACAAAGCATCCATTCATGCATTCGTCGTTCATTCTGGCTTTGTTTTTTGTTGTTTCTCGTTGATAACACTCAAAACAAACACGTCACACTAAAGCAACAGCATGCAGCACTACCAGCTGAAAACTGGTGCAAAAACAAATAGCAACCAAAAGAAGGAAAAAAAAGGCTGCTGGACCAAATTGCCACGCTCTACAACAGAGTGTAAACCCGAAAGAGTGATTGTTAAATTTATATTTATCCATTTCATTACTCTTTTGTAATTATTTCTCATTGTTTTCTGTATATAAAACTATAGTTATTCCACATAATATTTATTTTTGTTAATATTTTGGGGGTGTCTGGAACAGATTAATTTGATTTACATTATTTCTTATGGGAAATATTGCTTCAGTTATCGTTCACTTCGGTTATCACCAGGCACTTTAGAATGGATTAATGATGAAAACTGAGGTTCCACTGTATTGTGATCCTACAAGCAAGGAAAAGTTTAGGAAAACTGTGAGTGGTATAACCTATTGGTACTTGTTTCCAATGGAGTTGGAGAGACTATTGGCTGAAAATAGATTACAAAACTAACATCTACAAATCAGGGGTTTAAACACAAAATAAAATGAACCACTGTTTGCCAATAATCTCTACATGTAAACTTCATTAAAAATCAATACTGTGTATTTGAGTCATACAGTATTCCAAAACATAATATTGTGATGCTCAAGTGCATCAGTATTTTCTTACATGCCTACTGAATATACAAATATGTAAATGTAATAATTTCTGTAACACTGCAAAAACAGTGAATTCATAACAGGCTGTTTTGGCAACAAGAACTGGACTCCAAACATGTCTTGGCTGATCTATTACTTCTGGGGTAAGGTGATAAATAGGCAAATATGATTTATTGGTGAAGCATTCCTTTAATAACATTTCTAGCTGTTTTAAAAGGTCAGAGTATTAAGTGAACACTGCTAAAATAAAGCCTGTACATGCAACTACACAGATCACAACTACTCAAATATATAAAAAAGAAACAGATGGCTCATATCAAAACGATGTTTAATTAAAGCTTTGATTAGTTAAAGTTGAATGATATTTGTTGAAGTGTTTTATTAAAGCCCTTGCTCTTGCTTCTTTAATTAGGTCTACAAATTAGTCTACATTTTAAAAGCATATTTACGTAACTCTGCAGAACAATGGCATAATCCATTTTAAAGCGCTCATATTTACTACTTGGGTTTATGTTCAAAACATAGTTGTATTTTGTTTCAATGTGACCATTTTTCAACTGAAGCTAGTGATGTACATGCTGTTAACTCAGTGTTTATGTACTCTTGATGGCTGCTTCTGTTCTGTGTGCTGGCTGTGCACATGCCAGAAATGAACACCATGGTAGGGGTAGTGCTGGCACTCGGCTTTGTTTTGAAGAAAAGCTAAGTCCGCAATTACCTACATCTGTATGATCTGTCCTTGTGTCTGCACTGTGACAAATATGCTTGATCGCAGAATTGTATGCTAATTTCCTTGAATGTCACCATGTTTACATTATGTAAATCCAGAATTTGTTTTTGGTCAGTTTTCTCTGGTCTACCCTCTAGTGGAAGTCTTCAGTAACATATGTAGCACATAGGCAGGTATGAGAATAGTTACAGTCATGATGCAGTCGGTTGTCTATGCAAATGCGTTTCCAAAGTTTATATCTAGCCGTAGAATTAAACAAGCCATATTTGTTACTGCACCTTTAAAACTGATTTTTGTAAATTACTTCCATTCTGATTGGCTGCCTATATTGACCTCGTAACTTTGAAACTATGGCTGATAATTCTAACCTTTAATTTTGACTTGTACAGTATTAATTTTCCTAAGCATGAATTTTACATTACATTAAAATAGTTTCTTTAAATTATAGGTATAAATTTGTCAGTCACAGTCCCATGTTGATTATGTTATTAAATAGGGATGCACCGATACCACATTTTTTTAAAACCGAGTACGAGTACAAGTACTTACATTTAAGTACTTGCCGATACCAAGTACCAATATGAGTAC
>BRDA01005247.1:3398-16308 GCA_036984385.1 Crenuchus spilurus
TACTGGAGAACCTTTATTTATGTGAGTGTTCTAATGAAGAACTTTTATTTATCTGGGTGCTCTCCTGGTGAAACTTTATCGGAGTGCTGTACTGGAGAACCTTTATTTATCTGAGTGTTCTACTAGAGAACCTTTATTTGTCTGAGTGCTGTACTTGAGAACCTTTGTTTATCTGAGTGCTCTACTAGAGAACTTTTATTTATGAGTGATATACTAGAGAACCTTTTATTTATCTGAGTGCTCTACTAGAGAACCTTTATTTATTTGAGTGCTCTACTGCAGAACCTTTACTTTTCTGAGTGCTCTACTAGAGAACCTTTATTTATGAGTGCTATACTAGAGAACCTTTTATTTATCTGAGTGCTCTACTAGAGAACCTTTATTTATTTGAGTGCTCTACTGCAGAACCTTTACTTTTCTGAGTGCTCTACTAGAGAACCTTTATTTATGAGTGCTATACTAGAGAACCTTTATTTATCTGAGCACTCTACTGCAGAACCTTTATTTATCTGAGTGCTCTACTAGAGAACCTTTATTTATCTGAGTGCTCTACTAGAGAACCTTTATTTATCTGAGCACTCTACTGCAGAACCTTTATTTTATCTGAGTGTTCTGGATAATTTTTAGTCTGTGCTGTATTTGGAGTGTTCTCAGTTTCATTGCTGATTACTGGTTTGTTCATATCTGTACTGGACCGCCGAGTCCCTGGACTTTGGATGACCAGTCAGACGTGTTTACTTTCCAAATGCACTGATACTGATTGCAGAATTGTTTGAGGAGACAAAAGTAAAATGTCTTGTTTGCTCAGTCCTGAAACTGACCCAATGATCATCCACTAGCAGATACGTGTGAGGACGTACAGTGCTGTGTCTTATTTGGCTTCCCATCATGCATCAGTTATTGGCTTGACTATTGTGGCCACAAAAGACAGCTTCTCTTTTAAAGAGTTATTTAGGAATAGAAAAAGTTTTTTTGTTCTGAAGATTCTGTCCAGCATCGTCCAGTCACATCAAGTTCCAGTTCAGAATGCAGTTTAAAGCTTGCTTAGAGAAAAACCACAAAAACCAAATATTTACAGCACAGAAACATCCCACCACACAGCTTAACAGAGAGGAACATTAAAGCGATACTTCACTGAAATATACTGTATATTACCTAAATATACTCAGCCAGTCAGGAGGTGCTTGGCCCCCTAAGACTGCTTCTTCAGTTTAACACTGGACTAGAGCTAAAGGTTAATGTAGCTATCAAGTAATGGAAGCTGCTGTATTCTCAGCGTACCAAGTTCCCAATGTACTATGTTCCTAGGGTTCTATGTTCCCATGGTCCTGTGCTCCAAGAGCTCTATATTGTCAGAGCCAGTGTACTATGTTAATAGTGTTCTTTGTTTATATTTATCACAATATATTGCACTAATTGTGTATATATGCTTGGCAAATGTGTGTGTGTACCTGGTGTGTAATCTTCTGGTTCGTGTTTGTCCCTGTGTGTGTTTCCCAGGACACACACCAGCATAGACACACACAGCAGGCTGAGAGAAACTGGCTTCTCCATGACCTTCACCTGAAACACACACACACACACACACACACACACATAATTCATTACAGCTCTGTGAAATATTGAGACACAACGTCTGCCTGTGAAATATTGAGCCAATATCCCCCCTCACACACACACACACACACACACACTTTACTCTGTGACTGCCATTCATTTCTACATGACCTGGAGGTCTTAATTAACACACACATTTGTTTCTGTGAACTGTTGGGACTTTCATTCATTTCCTGGAGACCAAACCTACTGCTAGCATAAATAAACCTACTGTTAACATAACTAAACCCACTCCTAACATAACTAAACCTACTACTAACAAATAAACCCTCTACTAACATAAATAAATCCACTGCTAACATAACTAAACCCACTACTAGCATAACTAAATCTTCTACAAACATAAATAAACTGACTACTATTATAACTAAACCTACTACTAACAACTAAATCTATTATTAACATAAATAAAACCTTCTACAAACATAAATAAACCCACTACTAGCATAAATAAAATTACTAATAACATAAATAAACCTACTACTAATATAACATAAACCTACTACTAACATAACGTAACCTACTACTAACATAACCTACTACTAACATAAATAAACCGACTACTAACATAAATAAACCTACTACTAACATAACTAAACCCACTATTAACATAACTAAACCCACTATTAACATAACCCACTACTAACATAAATAATCCTACTACTAACATAACTAAACCTACTACTAACATAAATAATCCTACTACTAACATAAATAAACCAACTGCTAACATAAATAAACCCTCTACTAACATAAGTAAACCCTCTACTAACATAAGTAAACCTACTACTAACATAACTAAACCTACTACTAACAGAAATAAACCGACTACTAACTTAACTAAACCAACTACTAACATAACTAAACCTACTACTAACATAAATAAACCCACTACTAGCATAAATAAACCCAATACTATCATAAACCCACTACTAACATAAAAAACCCAGTTCTAACATAACTAAACCCACTACTTATATAAATAAACCCACTACTAACATACATAAATCCAGTACTAACATAAATAAACCTACTACTAACATAAATAAACTCACTACTAACATAAACCCACTACTAACATAACTAAACTCACTACTAACATCAATAAACCCACTTCTAACATAACTAAACCCACTACTAACATAAATAAACCGACTGCTAACATAAATAAACCCTCTACTAACATAATTAAACCTACTACTAACATAACTAAACCTACTACTAACAGAAATAAACCGAATACTAACATAACTAAACCCACTACTAACATCAATAAACCCACTACTAACATAACTAAACCTACTACTAACATAACTAAACCTACTACTAACATAAATAAACCCACTACTAACATAAATAAACCCAATACTAACATAAACCCACTACTAACATAAAAAACCCACTTCTAACATAACTAAACCCACTACTTACATAAATAAACTTACTACTAACATAAATAAACCGACTGCTAACATAAATAAACCCTCTACTAACATAACTAAACCTACTACTAACAGAAATAAACCCACTACTAACATAACTAAACCTACTACTAACATAAACCCACTACTAACATAAATAAACCCTCTACTAACATAACTAAACCCATTACTAACATAAATAAACCCACTTCTAACATAACTAAACCCACTACTAATATAACTAAACCCACTACTAACATAACTAAACCTACTACTAACATAAATAAACCCACTGCTAACATAAATAAACTCACTGCTAACATAACTAAACCCACTACTAACATAAATAAACCCACTACTAACATAAATAAACTCACTACTTTCATAACTAAACCCACTACTAACATAAATAAACAGACTACTAACATAACTAAACCCACTACTAACATAACTAAACCTTCTATTAACATAAATAAATCTACTACTAACATAACAAACCCTATTGTAGAACACCTCTTATTCCCATTAGAAAACCATCAGATGTGATCACACTCATTTACAGGTCACAAATTAAACCATTAGGAGCCTTTACATTTTAATATTACACCATCAGAGAACCACTAACTACCATCACTAACCTTTAGATGCCATTACAAACCCAAAAAGAACCAAGTAGAACATTTAATGATTTCTGTGAGTTTTGGTGATGTATTTTAACAGAAATATCTGGGCGATTATGGTGACTATTTAGGTGTTAGTGAACTTAGCTTTTCAGCTTCAGTTTTAAACTAAAGAAGCAAAATTTGGACTGCAAACATGTCTTGGCTGATCGCCTACATCTGAGGTCAGTGAAATAATGCATAGATGTCATTTTTTAAAGTAATTCATGCAGCTTCAGAAGCTAATTAAGAGCCTGAATTAGATAACTAATGAGGTCCAGATGCTGTGTAGGAATGTGTTGAAGATTATTATATGTGGTATATGCTGAGAAGGTGACAGTGTTGTTGTGTTAGATGTCCTTCACTCAGCTGTATCTCCATGTTTGTTGACCTGTTGGGTATCTCGCTCTGTCAGCTCTTCCACAAACAGATAGAATTGTTTTTATAAAATGGTGATGACAGCCGCTCTGTGACAAACCAGCACAACAAACGTGAGGTCAAACTAAATATAAGCCTTCTATATCTGTGTGGACACCACAAACCACAGTATGGTCTGGGTCAGGACAACTGAACCAGCAGTGTGATGTTAATGGTGGGTCAGTATTTTTAAACAGTCACATTTTAACACATTGTCATTTGTCTCATACATTACAGTGTACAGCAATTTGGTTAGAACAAAAATACTGGACTGGTAATTTAACTGAGAGACAACTGATATAAACATGAGTCCAGATCCTGCATTATTCTTCTAGTTTATTTCCTCCTGAGCTCCATTTATGATGTTTGTTTAAGAATAAAAACAGTCAGTTTGTTTCAGATCATTTTCCAACCTGCTGCAGACTGAATGGGTGGAGCTAAGCTGCTTTAGGCTGAAGGGGTGGAGTTAAACTGCTCTTGATTGAAGGGGTGGAGCTAAACAGGTGTTGATTGAATGGGTGGAGCTAATCTGCTTTAGGCTGAATTAATGGAGCTATACTTCTGCAGACTGAATGGATGGGCAGAGCTAAACTGCTGTAGACTGGAAGGGATGTGCTAAACTGCTGTAGACTGGAAGGGATGTGCTAATCTGCTGTAGGATGGATGGGTGAAGTTTAAACTCTTGTGAAATGGGTGGAGCTACACTGCTGTTGGCTGAATGGGTGGAGCTAAACTGCTATACACTGGATAGGCAGAGTTAAACAGCTGCAGATTGAATAGGTGAGGCAAGAGTGCTGTAAATTATATGGCAGAACTGAGCTGGGCTGAATGGGAGGAGCCAAACTGCTGTAGGCTGAATGAGAGGTGCTAAGCTGCTGTAGATTTGGTTTTCCACTATATATGGCCTTTCATTTGGTTTTCCACTATATATGGCCTATATATGGTTTCAAGGTGGTAGCTCACATTAAAAGTGATTTGTATTAACTTTTATTTTTCTCCTAAAACTGTGAATTTTATCTGTTATTATCCTCATTTTCAACCTGTAATGTAATTTTATTCCATAATAAAAAAGCAGCTGTGCTCCTGCCTAATAATCCCCCAAATACAATCACCAAAAATATTCCACGCAGCAGCCTTTCACAATCTAATGAAAAGAGCCTAAAACCTGTTTTATAGTCTCTGCTGGACATTAAGCAGACGTGAGCAGAAAGTGGACATTGAGTGCCCTTTCCTAACAGGACAATTTATTTTAATGAAGCGCTTCTTGATGGAGCGCGTCTCTGTGTGTTCTCCGAGTTGGATTGGATTAAGGTGACGTTCCTCCCTGAGGCCTGGCTTTACAGCCATATATTTGACCCAGTTAGGTGGAGGGACCCCTGAAGCCTTGGCGGCCTGTAATTACCAACTGGGGTAAAGTTCAGTGCGAACAAAACAGCCTTGCTAACTCAACTTCACCTCCAGCTCTTCATCACCTGAGCTCAGAAAAGGAGGCTTAAAGAGAAAATGCCAGATCTGTAGTAAACAAGATCCCCTCCTACAGTGTGAGGTTCCTCTCTGAAAACCTACAAATATATCACCAGAGATTCTCTGAACTCCCTCAAACAACATCCAGATGTAAATGAAGGTCTCACAGACTAGTAGATGTGGTTGAGGACACAGTGTAACTTACTGTGGACTATATAAATGAATAAAACCTCACAGCTTAGATCAGATTCTTCTGTAATTATGAAGCTCATCATTACCAAAACTAAAATCAGCAACACAGCATTCAGCTACACAAGTTTTTGTTTATGTTAGCTCATTCTCCACTTTATTAGACACACCTACATTACCTTGTTGGTCCATCTTGTAGATGTAAAGTCAGAGACAGTAGCTCTGTCAGTGCTGGAGTAAAAAATTCATAAATCAAAACTATCCAGCCAACAGTATAGTGTTCCCACTGATGAAGATCCAGAGGACCAACACACAATGTACAGCAACAGATGAGCTTCAAGTCTCTGACTTTACATCTGTAAGGTGGACCAACAAGGTAGGTGTGTCTAATAGAGTGGACAGTGAGTAGACACGGTGTTTAACATCTCAACACACACTAACACACCACCACCACATCAGTGTCACTGCAGTGCTGAGAATGAACCACCTGCTCTATGCTGGTCTTGTGGGGGTCCTGACCATTGAAAAACAGAGTAACAGATGGACTACAGTCTATAATTGTAGAATAAAAAGTGCACTTGTATGGTCAGTGGAGCTGATAAAAATGGACAACGAGTGTAGATACAAGGTATGTGTGCCTAATGAAGTGGCCAGTGAGTGTATGTGACCTGACTGTTGTTTTACAATTAACATACTGTATCAACATACTGGAACAAATCATTTTTAGAATGTGAAGTATTTAAAATAAAGCATTGTAAAGATGTCAAATGTGAACACAGGTTGTAAATCTGAATATGTGATCAAATGAAGCTTTATACAACTACTTACAACACAAAGCAGGAGTGAGGTTCCTTTATTGTACACTTCAGGGATGTATTGGCTCCTTCTGCATTGTGCGCCCCCTCTTATCTCGCTACTTTTATGTGTAAATTTGATTTTACTTGGGAGGCGGCACGGTGGCTTGGGTACTCTGAATTGTCAGTGTTTGTGTGTGTGTTTGTATGTGTGAGGGTGTGTGCACCCAGTGATGGATTAGTGCCCTGTCCTGGGCTTAGCTGAGATAGTGTAATGCCT
Organism: Crenuchus spilurus; assembly: GCA_036984385.1. NCBI lineage: Eukaryota > Metazoa > Chordata > Actinopteri > Characiformes > Crenuchidae > Crenuchus > Crenuchus spilurus. Next base: position 10,240 of record BRDA01005247.1, read on the forward strand.
TGCCCTGTGCCCAGTGAGGTGGTAGGGGACTAACTGCGACACTGATAAAGATTAAGCAGGTGGGATAATGGATGGATGGATTTATGGTTTTACTTGGTGTATCAACAACAAACTAAGACTAGAATAAAGTTCCAAGCCAGAGCTTTGGATGGATATTGATAATAATGCAAAGTGTGACTTTGTTTATATGCTAGAATTACACACATGACTTTTAATTATCAGGTCTAGATGAGGTTTAAATGGGTTGACAGACATTTCAGTGATATTTTTGATAGAAAAGCTAGTCTACAAGTACATCACTAATAGCAACAGCAGAGATATTCATAACCACAGTGTTCACATTTAACCCTCTCTCTCCAGAAAACAAACCATTACTCAGGATGTGGAGTAGAGGAAGGAACTCTCTGAGAATGTGAGAATGGGAGAATGGAGAGGTCTGAGAGCTGCTGGTGGACTGAAGAGGTTTTGCCTGTGTTGTTTCATTTTTCTGCTTTGTGTTCCTGAGGAAAATTCTCTATATCTGCACAAACAACAACAATCAGCCTTCATTTTCTGTCTCCAGGGCCATTCAAGCTCTCTCACTCTCTCTCTTCAGCAGGAGAAGAGTCTGTAGGTTGAAGGGTCTAAAAACAAATTTTTGTTGTGGTTTATTAAATGGTTTATTTAAAATATTTCTGACCAATAATCTGATCAACACAAAAGATGTCAAATATCCAATATAAACATTCAAGACAGATTTAGGGTGCCTTCACACCTACATTGTTTGGTCCAGATTTTTTAATTTTTCAGTTTGGTCCGAACCAAAATAGCAGGTGTGAAAGGGGCCACGAACCACGGTCCAAACCAAAAGAGCAAAATTTGGTAGGACAAAAAGAGGTGGTTTTGGTCTAGACCTACTTAACCATGATCCGGGTCATGTGCAGTGTGAACACACTTTTCTAGAAGGTTCTGACTTTCTGACCAAATACAGGAAGTTGATGCTGGGGTTCAACAACATTCAACAACAATAACCAGTAAAATAAATGCTGAAACGTCAAGCTACCCCACAGCAACAGCAAAAGAAAATCTCTGGCGCTGCCCATGGTGGAAAGTCAGCTTAAAAAAACACACAAAAATACTGAAACATGCAGCTTATTTTTTGAGAGGATGAGAGAGAAAGGAAATGACAGAGCAAAGTAACCTAAAGAAACCGTGGCAGCAGAATATAAAAGTATATAAAAGAAGTATTTTAAGTGTCAGAAGCACGTCCTACTCTAAACCAATCAGTGTTGAGTGTAGGAAGACTCACCCCACGTAAGTGATGACGACAGTATGTGGGCGTGTCATAGTAAAAGTCTTTGGTGTGCTCACAAAAATGCAGTGTGAAAACAAACCTAACTTGACCAAATATATACAAAGTAACCAGTGACTTGGTTCTGACTTTCAAATGTGACAGCACCCTTACTGTCTTCTGTGAGCATTGTTAATAATACCATTAATAATATAAACATTTAGTTACATTGTATGTTGCAGTTGTATGTTGCTAAACCCCTACCTATATATCCAAACACTGGTGGTTAATCATTCCCAGCCCAGCAGTGACACTGACATGGTGGTGGTGTGTTAGTGTGTGTTGTGCAGGTATGAGTTTAGCCGACACAGCAGAAATGTTGGAGATTTGATAACATGGCAGTCACTGCAGTGCTGAGAATAATCCACCTGCACTGTGGAGGCCCTGTGGGGGTCCTGACCATTGAGGAACAGGGTGAAAAGAGGCCAGTAAGTGGACACAGGTAGGGGTTGGTAATAATAATGTTCTGTACTGAAGACTGAAGCTGTATTAAGTCTTATTTATGAAGTTCTGTATTTATACAGATGTGACATTTAAGACGGAAGAAGCCGAAGTTCAACAGAAGTAATTTTATTCTCTCTGTGTAAAATCCAGCCTGAAATACAAATCTCATATCATATCGTAATATAGTAAGCACAGCATACACATCATAATGAAAATACATCTATAAATAAAGGGAAGCGTTATGAGTTGAATGTGCTGAAAATGATACAGTTCTGACTTTGTAATAGAGAAGCTGCGTGTGCCAATATGTAACTCAATCCAACATGGAGATAAAATATATTTAAAAATGATATACAGTCGTGTGTAAAATTTTAATTTTGACTGATCACCTTAACTTTGGGCAAAATGAAAGCGGTGGTTCATAAAAAATGCCAAACTATCCCAGTATCCAAACTATCGCTTTAATGCTGTGCAGAAGTCCCCTCCCTGCCCTCAGAAAACTGCTGGCGGTTTCACCACCTAAGCGGAGAATTTTTCTTCAGGCGACCCTGAGCCCTTTTTAAAAACCACACACACACCCAACCCTGTGCATGTGAGGAGAGGGTGGAGATAAAAGGGGGTGAGGTGAAAACTCCCTCATACTTGATTGGATGACAGAGGCTCTGAGAGTTTTCCTGACCTTTAACCTCCAAAGCCAAGGCCTGCACACGCCAAACCACACGAGTACTATCAAATGTTAAACACTATGTTATAGGCATAATAGTATATGTAACACAACCACAGTTATGTATTCACAAACACAGTTTCCTAAAGAATCACAAATGTCGTCATTGTGAGTTCACAGATTTACTCCCCACCTGGCCTCACTGACCACATCAGTAGCATTATCTTTCAAATCAGTGTACACATCAGTGGATACATCAATGGATAATGATCTTTAAACCCTGTAAATGGACATGCACATCTTAGCCTCATTCTGTTAATCTCAAACTAATACTAACCTCAGTTCTGACCCACCCAAATAAAAATAATCTTGTTAATGTATCATTTACACTACTTTTTCATTCTATAAACACTCTATAACACTAAGACATATATAACCCTGTAATAACACTGTAAAAACAGCCCAAGAAACTGTGAAATTTAAAGCAACACTTTGGTATACACCATACTATGAAGCTAAATTAGCCTTGTAGCTAACTTCAGTGTAATGAGTTTGTTAGTTTACAGTGGAGCTAACAAGCAATAAATGTACACTCACAAATTAGCATTGTGCTAACAGAATGTCACATGCTGCTTTAAGACTATGTTAGAATATTTAAAAGTATGTAAAAGTATGTCAATTTGTGTGTATCGCTGGTTCTCGTCACCTGTTAGCTACATTAGTTTTGTAGCTCCAATTTAAAGCTAATGAAGCAATCTTAGGGGGCCAAGCACTAAACAAGTCACATTGCAGCAAATTATCACTTTAATTGCACACTTAATAAGGAAGCAAAATGACAGAAAGCAGAAGTGTCAATATTTATGAAAGCAGTGCAGGAGATAAGCAGGTGGTATGAGAGGAAGGCTAGATCAGCAGGACTCAGCAGGTGCCGTCCAGATCAATTTGGCCGTCTGGTGGGGTGGTGGAGGGAGATCAGAGTTCAGATTTAGTCACTACAGTTACACAAGCAGACAAGCAGTGTTTTACAGTGAAATAAACACCTGAGTGAACACCTTTAACTGACACAATACCACTCTGAATTTAGACAACAGGACATTATGTACTATAGATTACAGACAGATTACAGGACATTATTATACTACACTGATGGATTACGTGACATTATTATATTTATACTATGAAACTGTGGGACATTATTACACTCCATTTTCAGACTACATGATGTTATTGTTCTACATTATCTGACCACAGGACATTATTACGCTACACTTTCAGGCTAAAGGACATTACTATACAACATTGTATGACTACAGGACATTATTATACAACATTGTCAGACTACAGGACATTATTATACTACATTGTCAGACTACAAGACGTTATTATATTACATTGCCAAACTAAAGGACATTATTGCACTACACTGCCAGACAAAATGGCATTTTTACACTATATTGTAAGATTAAAGAGCATTATTATACTATACTATCAGACTACATGACATTATTATACTACATTGTCAGACTACAGGACATAATTATAGTCTATATACACTGTCAGACGACAAGAGATTATTATGCTATACTGTCAGAATAAAGAGCTTTATTATACTACATTGTATGACTACAGAACATTATACTACATTGTCAGTGTACAGGATGTTATTATTATACTACATTGTATGACTACAGGACATTATTATACTACATTGTCAGACTACAAGATGTTATTATAATATATTGCCAGACTACAGGACATTATTATATTACATTGTCAGACTAAAGGGAATTATTATACTATATTGGCAAAGTAAAGGACATTATTATGCTACTATGTAAGACTACACCATATTATTATACTACAATGTGAGACCAAAGGACATTATTATACTATACTGTTAGACTACAGGACATTATTATACTATACTGTCAGACTACAGGACATAATTATACAACATTGTCAGACTACAAGAATTTATTATGCTATACTGTCAGAATAAAGGATATTATTATACTACATTGTATGACTACAGGGCATTATTATAATAAATTTTCAGACTACAAGATGTTATTATAATATATTGCCAGACTACAGGACATTATTATAATAAATTGTCAGACTACATCAGGGGTGCACAATACGTCGATCGCGATCTACCAGTCGACCGCAAAGGTAGTGAGGGTAGATCGCATGGCATTTTAAAAAATAGACGTCAGCCTGTCATCCGTCCTTGCTATAAAACATCTCACTTGATTGACATACTGTCAAAGACTGGTCGCGCACTAGGACCAAGCGAGATTCCAAGCCGCTCAATCTGAAAATCCTGTTTCACTTTAGACTGCCCACAATCTCATTCGATTGGCTCTGCTGTTTTTTGCTAATGTGTGACTGGCCATCTCCGCTATTGCTTCATGAAACAGCATCTGGACTTGTCAACCGGCGTTTTTCAAGTTGGCCGGCAGTCCGTGTTTACCTGTCACTGTAAGTTCTTAACATGTATGTTTGTTCTGCCTGTGTAAGAAACCTAAAACTGACCATTTCCATACAGAGTGGAGGACTTTTTACTGTCATTTTTGAAGTGTGTTTGCCTTGACTGCATTATTCGGCATCAGCCTTTTCACACATGAAGATCATTAAGTCTAAGAATCGTTGCACTATGACTGATGATCATTTGGAGGTTTGCTTGAGGCTGACTATCAGCAACTACTGTCCAGACTATGCATCCCTGACTGATTCCATTCAGTGCAAGTCATCAGAGTAAAGAAGGCGAATGACAAAACATGTACACAGTTGTGTTGTGTAATATGGGTTCATGTAGTTATTCAAGGTACACCAGCATACATTGTACACATAAATTGTTAGTATATTTATAAATAATATGTCTTGCATTTTTATATTAGGTAGATCATTTTGACTTAGTCATTAGATAAGTAGCTCACAGGCTGAAAAAGTGTGTGCACCCCTGGTCTACATAATGTTATTATTTTACATTGTCAGACTTCAAGATGGTATTATACTATATTACCAGACTACAGGACATAATTATATTACATTGTCAGACTAAAGGGCATCATTATATTATATTGGCAGACCAAAGGACATTATTATAGTACACTGTCAGACTACAATATATTATTACAGTACACTGTCAGACTCCAGGACATTATTATACCATACTGCATGGCAGGACATTATTATACTGTCATGTCTGAATTCAGGACATTATTATACCATCTTAGACTGCAGAAGATCATTATACTACTATTTCTACATCAACCACCATGTACAGACCCATTCCAAAAAATTAGAATATCATGGAAAAGTTGATTAATTTCCATAAATCCATTCAGAAAGTTAAACTTTCATAGATTCAGAGCCCACAATTGAAACGATTTCAAGTTGTTTATTTTCACATAATTTGGGCTTCCAGCTCATAAAACCCCACGAAAACAGGATTTAAAAAAATTAGAATACTGTGGAGAAATCAGCCCAAATTTTGCAGGGCATGAATGTTTTAAACTGAGTGTGACACACTAATCATCTACAAACCGGATTCCAAAAAAGTTGGGACACTAAACAAATTGTGAATAAAAACTGAATGCAATGATGTGGAGATGCCAACATCTAATAT
>BRDA01005247.1:16408-37348 GCA_036984385.1 Crenuchus spilurus
ATATTGACATTTGCCATCTCCACATCATTGCATTCAGTTTTTATTCACAATTTGTTTAGTGTCCCAACTTTTTTGGAATCCGGTTTGTACTAAACTCAAAGCACCTGCACAGGTTTCCCCAGGTATCATTAAATTGCTTCAGTTTGGTTCAATTGTCTCAGTTCGGTTCAATATGGGGAAGACTGAAGATATAACAGCTGGCCAGAAGACCATCATTCTGCCCAAATTATGTGAAAATAAACAAATAAATACCTGAAATCGTTTAAATTGTGGGCCCTGAATCTATAATCTATGAAAGTTAAACTTTTTGAATGGAATTATGGAAATTAATCAACTTTTCCATGATATTCTAATTTTTTGGAATGGGTCTGTATATGTTTAACTCTTCATTTTAACTAGCACAGTGATTCTATATGATCCAGAGCTGTTAGAACCCAAAAGGTTTGGGATTCACCCTCTCAGCTCATTCTCTAGGAGAGGTTAACTTCATTGTTCTTGAAGACTCCAGACATCAAACCATAAAACATAAAAATGCTACATCATAAATTTCAGGTAACATGCTTTTAAAACATGACCTAAACCTAACCCTGAATAAACTGAACATAGATCTATGCTGACAGATGAACACTTGGCAGTTGTCACCCAGGCTGGACCCGGACCCCTCACTCATGCTGCAGAGTCAGGATGGGGAATATATATATAATAATATGCTAACATTAGCAAGTAGGCTAAAGGCCAAAGACCTGCAGTGCAGAACAGCATCTGGACATTAGCTTTATTCTGTTCTAGTGGGCAGGTAGCACACAGACAGTCCACAAACCTTTGAAATGCAAACATGACACACACACACACACACACACACACACACACAAACACACTCATTATGCTTTTACACAGACTCACTCACACACACGGTCAGAGTTTTAAATAAAAGTATGAAATTTAAATGTAATTGAAAGACCTGATATTTATTCATTACTAACAACATTTCATTACATTAGACCAATAAGAAAATATCTGAGGTGCTTATAAATGAAGCTGGATGGATAGTAATGAGATAATGAATCAGTGTGTTAATAAATGTGTTATATGAGCTTATTAATGTGTCAGTGTGCTGTCAGTACTGAAGGAAACTCTCATACTGCTCAATGTGGTAAGGTTTGCTCTGCTGATCCAGACTTTTCCACTGGCCTTCTGAAAGAGGAGTGGACTCGGATGATCAAATCTCACCAGACATACCACAAACACACACACACACACACACACAAACACACACACACACACACACACACACACACACACACACACACACACACACACAATCTAATACAGACACATCAACACCCACCAGTTTCTATTCAGTGACTAGTAACCAATGACCTGTGAGTAATGAGCCTGTGACTTGTAAACAGTGATCTGTGACTAGTGACCTGTGACTTGTGAACATTGATTTGTTACTTGTTACTGGTGACCTGTGAGTAATGACCTGTGATTTGTGAGCAGTGACCTGTGAGTAGTGACCTGTGACTCATGAGCAGTAAACCTGTGACTTCTGAGCAGGTCACTGTGAGTAGTGACCTGTGACTCATGAGCAGTAAACCTGTGACTTCTGAGCAGGTCACTGTGAGTAGTGACCTGTGACTCGTGAGCAGTGACTTGTGAATACTGACCTGTGACATGTGTGTTGTGACCAGTGACTTCTGAACAGCGACCTATGACTCATAGGTAGTGACCTGGGAGTAGTAACCTGCAATTTGTGAGCAGTGACCTATGACTCATGAGCAGTGACCTGTAACTTGTGAGCTGTGACCTGTGACTTGTGAGTAGTGACCTGTGACTTGTGAGCAGTGACTTGTGAATACTGACCTGTGACTTGAGACTTGTGAGCTGTGACGTGTGTAGTGACCAGTGACTTGTGAACAGCGACCTATGACTCATAGGTAGTGACCTGGGAGTAGTAACCTGCAATTTGTGAGCAGTGACCTATGACTCATGAGCAGTGACCTGTGACCTGTGAGTAGTTACCAGTGACTTGTGAACAGCGTTCTGTAAGTAGTGACCTGCAAATTGTGAGCAGTGACCTGTGACTTGTGAGGAGTTAGCAGTGATTTGTGAGTAGTGACCTGTGCCTTGTGAGCAGTAAGCAGTGACTTGCAAGCAGTGACCTGTGACTAGTGACTTGTGACTAGTGATGATTCTTTTACAGAAATAACACATTATTAGTCATATGATTTGTAGATGACAGGTTTTATGTGAATTAAATTAGATGTTTAAAATTAATGGCTCCATCTGAGGTTACATGTGTTAATATTTTATCATGTGATCACCTAACAAGTAAAGCTATTAATAACTTATAGTTATTAAAAGCAGTAGTAAAGCTGTAATAAAGCTATTAATAGCTGTAGTAAAGCTGTAATAAAGTTATAAAAAGCAGTAGTAAAGCTGTAATAAAGCTATTAATAGCTGTAGTAAAGCTGTATTAAAGTTATTAAAAGCAGTAGTAAAGCTGCAATGAAGCTGTAATAAAGCTATTAATGACTGTAATAAAGCTATTACAATATGTAATAAAGCTGTAATAAAGTTATTAAAAGCTGTAGTAAAGCTGTAATAAAGCTTTTAAAAGCTGTAGTAAAAGCTGCAATAAAGCTATTAGTAGCAGTAGTAAAGCTGTAGTAAAGTTATTAAAAGCTGTAAAAAAGATGTAATAAAGCTATTAAAAGCAGTAGTAAAGATGTAATAAAGCTATTAAAATATGTAATAAAGCTGTAATAAAGCTATTAAACACAGCAGTAAAGCTGTAATAAAATTTGTAAAAGCAAAAGTAAGGCTGTAATAAAGCTATTAAAAGTTGTAGTAAAGTAGGGTGACCAGACGTCCTCTTTTACCTGGACATGTCCTCTTTTTGAGACTTAAAAAAACTGTCCGGGTGGAATTTCACAAACTTCCGGGATTTTCTTTAATTAGAGCTTACGTCAAATATTGAGAAGCGTTTCGTTCACAAACTAGTCATGCCCCCTCCTTACTCTGTTCAGTTGGCTTGAGTGAGAAGGGGGTGTGGTGACGTAGGCTAAAACTTTCTGATTGCACGGTCTGACTGTAAAGCTACTGTTATTGGTCGATAGTCTTCTCTGTAAACATTTCATTGGTCAGTCTGCACTGCAGTAGTCCTCGTTTACGACAGACACAGCACAGGTACCCACCCGCACCTCGAGCGGCTCTGCTGAAACGTAAATGTAAGTTGTTATTTAATGCATTTTTTTGTCTTTGTCTCAATCCATATGAAGCTGAGTGCCTGACGTGTAAAGCTGGGACTTAGGTGTCTGTAGCGAATAAAGGTGTAAATGACCTACAAGCACACATAAGTTCAGCTAAGCATACAACATCATTGAGAATTCATCATTTAAAATTACAGATTTTTTTGTAAATCTGAGAGTGCAGCTGTCACTGCAGCAGAGGTGTCTATACATTTCACACGGTTAACCACCACCAAAGCTACAGGTCACTGGACTGCACATCTGACTCCTTAAGAAAGGTTTTCACTGATTCCTCAACAGCTCAAAAACTCTCAAGTGCTCCAACAAAGACAGAATCAGTTGTAAATGCTGTAACAGCCCCAGATTCTGTTGACGTCTCTCTAAAAGCACTTACTGTGGTGTGTCTATTGATGGTAACAATCATGAAGCAGTGAAAATATTCCTTCTGCTCAGTCAGTATTTTGATTGGAAGAATGGTGGTGTGCAACGGTGGTGTAAATTACTTGAAAAAATACTTGAAGCCAGTAGTAAAGCTGTAATAAAGCTATTAAAAGCTGTAGTAAAGCTGTAATCATTATTACAAGTAGTAGTGAAGCTGTAGTAAAGCTGTAATAAAGCTATTAAAAGCTGTAATATTTATTAAAGCCAGTAGTAAAGCTGTAATAAAGCTATTAAAAGCTGTAGTAAAGCTGTAATAGTTATTAAAAGTAGTAGTAGTAAAGCTGTAATAAAGCTGTAATAAAGCAATTAAAAGCTGTAATAAGGTTATTAAAACCAGTAGTAAAGCATTAATAAAGCTATTAAAAGCTGTAATAAAGTTTTTAAAAGCAGTAGTAAAGCTGTAATAAAGCTGTAATAAAGCTATTAAAAGCAATAGTTAATACGGATGCACCAATCTGAAATTAGGATCGGATATCGGCCCAATATTAACCAAATTAGCTGGATCAGGCTGAATGGATAATTTGGCCAATCCACGGGACTGATCAATTCACTTTAATTCATTTGTGATGCAGGCCACGTGCTGCTGACGTACAGCGTAGAACTGAACAGGAACAACAACATGGAGCGAGTCAAGAGTCTGCAGCATGGAAAGATTTCACATTAAAAGTACAAGAAAGCGTGTGGACACATCAGAAAAGTTAAATGATGTCAAAGTAATGATCTTCACCACAGATATCTGGAGCTCAGACGTGTGTCACTGTTAAGCTGGAACTGCTGGTTAGAGTTTTATGCCTCACAGTGTGATGCTCCAAGCAAACAACTCACAGATCTCACAGCAGCATTAAAACTATAAAAACTCCAACAAACACTACAGCAGTGTGAACCAGGACCCTCTATACACTCTTACCACCTTACTGGACCTGAGATGTAAACACAGGTATGACTCTAAATGTATTAAATTATACTTTAAAAGATTTCAGCAGGATTATGTCTGAACAGCTCACTACTGAGGGCTTTAACAACATGACCAAGTCGATGCAAGAAGACGTCTGAGGGATGTCACAGCTTTTATTTTAAATATCAAAATAACTGACCACATTTTGAATGCAAATAATGTTTGGTGTCTGAAATGTGATTCCTTATTTGTTGAACGCTTGATTCCTTATTTGTTGGAGTGCGTAGTAGAGAGGGTGGTTATTAGCAGGCTAGCTTGTTAGCATTCAAGTTCTTAACTTTGCAATAAAGCTAGGGTGAACAAACGTCCGTATTTCCCGGGACATGTCCGTATTTCACGTCCTGTCCCGGGCGTCCTGGGTTTTTATTTAAAAAGTGAGGAAATGTCCTGGTTTTTAAATTACCTTCATTGGACCATTAAAATTTTAATTTACAGGCACTAGGGCACTGCTCACGGTGCTGCGTGTGACGTAATCCCTGAGTCAGTCAGGGCAGCCCTGTTCTTAATCAGAATGTAGACAGCATGACTGTCAGTACGCAAGCAACATGCCGAAGCGCAAGTGTATGTTTACCGACAATTTACAAAAGAGTTTCCCCGCTTTCAGACCGGGTCGAGACAAATGGGAAGCCTTGTGCACAGTGTGTTATTGTTATGGTGTCATTTGTTAATTTTTTTTTCCAATAGCCTACAGAACAGACAATATTTCGTTCGTTACTGAGGGTAACTGAGTATCGTGTGTTATTTGGAGTTGAGAGTTATTGTTAACTTTTGTTGTTAAGTGAGGGATGTTTAGATGAGACATCATTTATTTCATTGTGCTATTCATTCATTACAGGAAAAGTTAACTTAAGCATTTTGAATAAATGCATTTTGAATAAAATTATCATGTTATTGGCGTTTTTGTTGTTAACTTTTACTGAAAAGCATTTTTAATAAACCAACTGTAAATATCATGTTATTGTAGGTTTACGTGAGCCCCCCCTGGCTCCAAGGTGTCCTGGTTTTCCCAAATGAAAATATGGTCACCCTAATAAAGCTAAAAGCCAGAACGACAAAACCAATCTGATCTGTCATAGACAGACATATTTCTCTACTTTGAAACTGTATTAAGTGAAAATATACATCTGTACCTCTTTGCACTAGTGTAGAAAGTGAGACTAAAGCACAGTTTAGTGGATGAGAAGAGAAACAGATTTACAGTAGAGAGCAGAAATGCTTGTTTTCATAAGAAAGAACATGTCACTGATGCTTAAAATCGTTTGAATCCTTTTTATTTTTAATTTGAAGACTGTGCCAATTGTGCCTACACAATTGTTTATTATTTTACTGACAAATAAATAGCAATTCAGTAGATTTTCATCTTTGTATTAATTTGTTACATTTTATTTTTTAAATGTAGTAATATTTAAGTCAGTCCTGATCCCTTAATTATTTCCCACATGGTGAATTATACGGTTTAGTAGTTAAAGATTGGTATGAGATTAGGTATAATCAATATGCAAAGTACACGTGTCATATCGGTATCGGAACTGGAAAAAGCTGGATCAGTGCATCCCTAGTAGTAAACTGTAATACAGCTACTAAAAGCTATATTAAAGCTATTAAAAACAGTAGTAAAGCTGTAATAAAGCTAAAATAAAGCTGTAATAAAGCTTTTAAAAGCTGAAATAAAGCTAAACTTTGATTCATAAAAAAGGTCAAAATGGTCTTTTAAAGCAAGACTTAAAGAAGAACTGTTTAATCGGTCAAAAGCTGAAATAAATTTGTAATAAAGCTAAAAAAAGCTGTAATAAAGCTATAATAAAGCCCAAAACTGATGTTGTGGTCAGATAACTTAAGTGCTTTTTGTTAACTCTCCGAGGCATTTTCATTCCAGAGACTTATCAAAAATGCTTCAGAGTGTAAGACCATAATAACCATCATCATCATCATCATCATCATCAAAAATAACTGCCGCAGCAGCAGCCAGAGGCACTGTGAATAGCATGTGATTATGGCAGTAATTTCAGGAAACAAACAAAAAAAACCAATTTTTCTCATTTTCACTGTGACCCAGTGTAGTGAAAGCTGTTAGCTGCTAGTAGCACATTTTATTTCATCTGAACAAAGTGTTACACAACAACTACAGCAGTAAAACTCAGCCATGTTATAATATATTGAGCTAAAGGTGCTGGACAGTAACTGGGTCAGTACCTTCCTGTCGCTGGGTCAGTATCTTTCCCATCACTGGGTCAGTACCATTCTGTCCCTGGGTCAGTACATTTCCTATCATTGTGTCAGTGTCTATCCTGTCACTATTTCACTTGACACCTGTCACTACAATACCCTTCCCATCACTGGGTCAGTGGAACTAATCCTGTAATAAAATGACATAGACAGAGTGAGGGGTAAAGCAGTGAATTTTCTGCTGTAGTTTAAAGGGTTAATCCTCACTGCTAGAGTTTATAGTGCTGAGTGTAAAGTCAATAAGTCATTACTGTACAGCAGCACCTTCACTTCATTAGAGCAGAAATGAGGAACTCTCAGCTCATTTATCACCTCACACCCTGCCGTCCACCTCACTGACCTGTCAGTACACATACTGACCACCTAACAGTCTGAACACTGTCTCATCTCCACTGCAGATTTACTTAACATGCAATACCTATGTGCTAATGTGTGTATTAAGAACGAAAGAGAGAGAGAGACAGAGAGAGAGAGAGAGAGAGAGAGAGAGAGATACACATAGAGAGACAGACAGAGAGATAAACAGACAGCAAGAGAGAAGGGTTGCAGCGGTAACCGGTTTCACGGTACACCACCGTATTAAAATGCATGATTATTATACTGTGGCCTTTGCTTAATACCTGGTAATAAAGGAAAAAGGCAAGCCAGCTGAGAATCTCATCCGCACAGGCTCCACTCCGCCTCGGCCACTGGCAACACGCTCAAGCAAACAGCATCAAATCAGCAGTGTGGGACTACTTCAGATACTTGCAAAACGGACGGGAGGATGGGTATCCCATTTACAAAGTTTGTGGACGTAGAATGGCAGCTAAAGGAGGTCTGGGAGCTCCTTACACATGGTAAGAAAACTTTACTACCAGAATCTTACTACCACTCAATCTGAACTGCTTAATACTGGTCCACAACGCACCGGAGCTGCTTAGCTCTTAAAGTGACAGTGCACCTGTTTTCTTAACATAAACCTATGCTGCTTGAAGACATTTGTATCTACATAAACAGTACAAGTGTCACTTGTAGCATCTTAATACTATGTTTATCAGCAGTAGATACATATATACACTTCTTGTGAAAACGTTTATGAACTATTTATATTTACACAGTGCAAAAGATGGTCCTTATGTTTTGGCTCCTTTTTTTAAAGGAGACATATACATAACTATATACAGTGATAATTGTGATACCACAATATTTTGAGATGATTATTATACTGTGAAAATCTCATACTAATGCAACCCTACAAGAGAGACACACAGAAAGACAGAGACACACAGAAAGAGAGAGAGAGAGAGAGAGAGAGATACACAGTGAGACACTTAGAGAAACACACAGAGGGATAAATGGGGAGACAGCAAGATAGACACAGAATGACACAGAGAGACATGGAGAGACCAAGAGAAACACACAGATAAAAGAAAAGAAAAGAAAACATAAAGAAACACAGAGAGAGAGAGAGAGAGAGAGAGAGAGAGAGAGAGAGAGAGAGAGAGAGAGAGAGGAGGGGTATGGCAGATACTACCAAAACACCCAATAGAAGTCATGAATATTCAATTTGGTAAAAAATATCCTGCAAGTGCATTAAAACACAACAAACAGTACTGCAGAGCTGAATTAGGACAATACTCACTTACACTCAAAATTAAAAAAAATAATTATGCACTTAAAAAACAATGACCCCCACTCCTACCACCATAAAGCCCTGCAATGCCAAGAGCTGAGCCAAGAGAAGAGCTCACTCCCACAGCTGGTCCTGAGCCTGAGCTCACTTACACACACTAACACCAGTACAGGTCAGGACCAGTCTGCAGTACCATCAATTAGACCAAACCAAATTCTGACAGTCCAAAAACAAAACTACATCACACACTGGACCACACAAACACAAGCACAAAGCAGAATGCAGTGCCATTTGGCCCTAAAACGACAGTACACTGTAGCAGAATATCTGAGCACAGTGACTGATCCTAAATACAGAACCACGCTGACAAAGTACAGACTCAGTGACCACAACCTGGCCGTGCAGACTGGCCGCTACAGACAATCCTGGCAGCCTAAAGAGCAGAGACTGTGCCAACAGTGCCACAGTAACACTGTAGAGACAGAGCTGCACTTCCTCACATAGTGTGATAAATATAAACACATTCGGCAAATTTATTTTCAACTATTTGAGAAAATTCATCCCCAGTTCAGCCGTTTATCTAATGAGCTCAAACTGTCCGTCCTGGGACAGCAGACAGCAGTGCTCTGGCAGGACAGTACAGCCTGTCACAACATGAGGGAGAGTTAGTGACCCTAACACTGTAGACACACTATACACAAACTCTGTATACACACACACACACACACACACACACACACACACACACACACACACACACACACAAATGCCCTGTCTGTCAACACATTTGTGTTTTTCATGTATTTCTTTATATGTCTATATTATTATTTACTGTTCTTCCTCACTATTTTGACTTATTATTTCTGCTGATGTTCTGATAATGCTTTGGCAATACTGTTTCAAATATGGTAATGACAATAAAGCTTATTGAATTGTAATTTAAATTGAGAGAGATACAGAAAGAGAGTGTAAGAAAGAGATACACAGAGAGATACACACACACATAGAAACACACATACACAGAGAAAGAGACAGAAAGAGACACAGAGAAAGACAGAGGGATGCAGAGATACACAGAGAGAGAAAGAGAGAGAGAGAGAGAGAGAGAGAGATACAGAGAAAGAGACAGTCACGCAGAGAGAAAGACAGACAGAGAGAAAGAGACAGATTCAGACAGAGAGAGACACAGAGATAGAGACGGTGAGACAGAAAGAGAGGCAGAAAGACATATAAACAAAGTGAAACAGAAAGACAGACAGACAGACAGAGAAAAAGAGAGAGAGACATAGCATGAGACAGACAGAGAGCGAGAGGGAGAGAGACAGACACAGAGATATACAGAAAAAAAGAGAGACAGCATGAGACAGACAGAGAGAGAGAGAGAGAGAAAGGTAGAGAGAGAGAGAGACATAGCATGAGACAGAGAGAGAGCGAGAGAGACAGACACAGAGATATACAGAGAAGAAAAAGAGAGACATAGCATGAGAGAGAGAGAGAGAGAGAGAGAGAGAGAGAGAGAGAGAGAGAGAGAGAGAGAGAGCTGGTTTGCAAGTTGCAGAAAGGTCTCAAATATCAGTTCTCAGCTCGTGTGTCAACTTGCAGCAACAACGCACACACACACACACACACACACACACACACACACACACACACACACACACACTAATCTAAGCACACTGAGAGAACTTTGCTTCTGTTTTATCCTGAGAGTCAGTTTGAGTGCAGATTACCTACAGATTATTCAATGACAGTTGAAAGTGGATTATGATCAGGTCTGGTATTAAGAATTGTGTTAAATACAGGCTTTAATATACAGGTTTAGAGCTGAATTTAAGCAAATCTATTATATTCAGTGTATTATCTCCTGGTTACCATAAGGACACTGTTTAGGCAGAATCTCTGATATACAGTCTATTACATCATTACAGATGAGTTCATATATGTATGATTCAACAGACAAAAAATAAAAAAGTACAGGCTAAAGTTAGATCAGTATAAAATAGACATTGGTATAGTATGTCTACATATGTGTTTATATATACACACTAGTGCATCTACAGAAATTAGAACATGCTGAAAAAGTTCATTTGTGTTGATAAATGAATTAAAAAGCTGCCATATTTTATATTTATTACACATAAAGCAACATATTTCAAGCTTTTTGTCTTAATGTTGATACTGTTTGAATAGTAATTTACTCAAAATGAACTATTCTAATAATGTGAGATTCTGGATTTCTGATTTTCATGAGCTATAAGTCATACAGATCAACATTAAAACAAAACAAAAAAACTTGAAATGTGCCACTTTAAGTGTAATGAATATAAACTATATGACAGTTTGAATTAAACTATTTACACAAATGAACTTTTTATATATTTTTATGTGGATTTTATGACATAATTTAACAGCAGCAGTTAGTCATGAATTTATAATTAATACAATTAAAGCTGTAATAATAATAATAAATCCACAGATGTGAAATGAGCTGGTTTCTGCGAAATACATCATTTGCAATTGAAGTGTGCTTTACCTCAAGTGCCAGTTCTGAATATAATGTACAGACTTTACATTATTACTCACTTATACAGCAGACATTTCACAGTAATTTGATTCGAGAGCCATTCTGTGAGCATTAATACAGAGTATAACAGCACTTGTGGGACTTTTAAATCACTGTGTGCGCCATCAGCTCTTAATTACTTTAACTCTGTGCTGTTTTAATGAATATCAGTATTAATATCACTGAGAATATCTTCAAC
This sequence comes from Crenuchus spilurus, assembly GCA_036984385.1. Lineage (NCBI taxonomy): Eukaryota > Metazoa > Chordata > Actinopteri > Characiformes > Crenuchidae > Crenuchus > Crenuchus spilurus. The sequence continues at coordinate 27,662 of BRDA01005247.1, forward strand.
CAAATCACAGCTTAAATACAGTATAGCAACATAATGTTGAGCGTGATATTGTGTTTATTCAAATAGCCATTTGAGGTTAAATATTTTACGAAAGGTGCCTAAGAGTGATGAAACATTGACTTAAGTGAAGTTAAAAACATCTACAGTGCTGCCAGAACTTTACCAACCAAATCCAAAAAGCACAAAAACCAAAATCACCAGAAGAACCTTAATCCATGCAACAAAAATATAAAATCACAATATTTTATCACTATACTAATGCCTCATAATATACATTTCAGTGTTTATTATTTCTGAGGTTTGATTGTACAAAATAATCCAACAAATAAAAAACAATACAAACCTTTTAATTCCGCATTAAAACTATTAAGTGACAAATTTTTCTAATTAATTACGTTTAGACTAGAAGCATTATAATACACATACTCACAAACGATCACGAACCCTGTGATATTAATAAACAGTGATTGGAATATTGATCACCCTTGCAACGTCTTATGGAAGCCATGTGAAAAAGATCTACACAGATTTTCTATTACAATATATAAATATTCAATATAGATTATATAAAAAATTATATATTACACAAAGTACATTTAGTAGAAAATACAGTTAGTACAGATTACAGAATACTACACGTAATCTCTTCAATTTTCTACATTCACATAGTCAAGACTTTTTATGTCTTTTTATGTCTTTTATGTCTTTTTTATTTTTATTTAAAGAACTATTTACATTGGTGATGATAGGAACCAGCCATCATAATGCTGTACAACATAAGTATTTCCTTTTTTTTATTTAAAATCCAAACCCAACAGGGAAACACGTTTTCATATATAATGTTGCAATAGTGGAATAGTGATCAAGCTGCAGCCTGCGTGTATCCCTCCACCACGAATTTTAAAATAGTTCAAAATCTTCTCAAAACTATCACAAACACTGTCTCAGACATCAGACAGTGTGTTCATAAACATTTATTATAATAACGTTCTGTGATGTAGCTTTTAGAGGCTTTAGAAGTCTGGTTCCTATCAAAACCACTGTGAACTATTCTGACAGTAAGTGTAGCTAGAATTAAGTGTTTAACACCAAAACTCTCTCACTGACTTAGTTTACATTTAATTCATTATGCAGAGGATTTTGGAAAGTGGGCGGAGCTTCCCTTTAAGTTTAGTAAGAAAGTGGTAAACAAATGAAGTTTTAACATTAGCAGCAGTTTTTGTCAGAGAGTATTAGCTTTTACAGCAATCTGGGGACATTTAGTTCCCAGTGAGTGACTCACTCACACACACACACACACACACACACACACACACACACGCACACACACACACGCACACACACACACACAGTGGTGTAACTCACCGTGCTGAACTTGAAGACTTTTCTTCTCACTCTCCGCTCATGAGCTCACGCTGTTCTTCACACACACACATACACACGCACGCGCGCGCGCGCACACACACACTGTTCAGACCAGCATTATGTCTTTACACACACACACACACACACACACATACACACTACGGCGAGGCAATCCGCTTGTGCGGCTGATCTCTGTGAGAGTCGCGCTGATTTACTCTCTACTGCTCCACACACACTCACACACACACTCACACACACATTCACACACTCCCCCTAGCGACAGGCATTCACACTGAACGCACACACACACATACACTGATAATGCTGTGATTATGGTAAAATCAGCGCTTACAAACTTATACAAATTCATTAAAAGTTCCATATCACGGAAATCCTGATGTTCCTCACTTTATTTAAAGAGGACATACTATTGAAAAAAAATCAATATACTATATTTTGGTACCAACCCACAAACTGTGGTACATTCAAACCCAGTCAGTTTTTTCTGGTCTGTCTAGGTCTGAAAACATGAAATTTAATAAGAGGTTCAGGTTTGAACTCCCCTTATTGCGCAATATGATTTTAGCCACGCCCCCACAAGTGTAACACCGCCCACATGTCTGAACTGAAGTTGGCTATTTTATATTTACACATAGAGAAACACAAACCTGCACAGCGACAGAAAACAGGGGAGTGGATTATTTTTGAATTATTTTTCATGACAAAATCCAACCAATGTTGGCAAAAACATGAACTTGAGCTTTTATCTAAGTGAAATCTCAGCTTCAGTGGGTGAAAGTGCATTTTATCATATTTGCAGTGCTGTGGTCTTTATTTATAGATTGGATTTGCATTTCTAAAACTTGTCATTTAGACAAGTCATTCATTTACGCAACCCAGGAAACCTGTTTATTAAAAGTTAACAATTTAAAAAGGGACTTTTAACACTGATCTAAAGGTCCCACTCCCTATTATTAAAAATTTTTTCCTTTTATATTTAAAGGAAAATAAAATTCCAGACACTTCAAGGGCCCTCCCTGGTAACTCAGTCCAATGTCAGTCCAAACAGGCTGTTTTTGTACTTTAGTTTACATACAAACTGTGTGGACTGATAAGTGTTGAAACTTTTAAGTGCTAATAAACTACATCTTACTGTTTAACTTGTGCAGAAGAGAAGACTCTAAAGTTTCTCAGTGATCTGAAGCTGTTTGCTGGTGTGTGAGATGCTCTAAGACCTGAACTGCAAACCACTGCAGCTGGAGCGCAGTTTGACCTTTGACCTCCGTGCTGATAAGTCACAGCTGTGTGTGTGTGTGTGTGTGTGTGTGTGTGGCTTGACTGCACGTGACTAGTCAATCATCAACTTTATTTTCACTCAGGTCCTTTAACACTGCATACAGTTCAGCTCGTGAACTTCAAATATCAATAATTAAACAATATCTTATTGTCTTACTTATTGGCCCAAGTGAACCATTTAACAGTAGTTTAGCACCACCCATTAATTCTACAGCAATTTAGCTACACCCATTAATTCTACAGCAGTTTAGCTCCATCCATTAATTCTACAGCAAATTAGCTCCACCCATTAATTCTACAGCAAATTAGCTCCACCCACTAATTCTACAGCAATTTAGCTCCACTAATTTAGTCCACAGCAATTTAGCTCCACCCGTTGAGTCTATAGCAGTTTAGCTCCACCCATTCATTCTACAGCAGTTTATATATAAAATGGTTCTAGTTTGTTCTTAGATGGAGTCTATCTTTGGTCTGTGATCTATTTGAGTTGTAAGATTAATTTGGAGTTTAGGGTTACTGAAGATAAACTAAGAGTGTCTGTCTATTTCAGGCAAGTGTATGAATTACAGAACACAGTAACAGATCCTTTAATAAACTCTATAAAAACATCACTCATATTCCCCCAGCAAGACACACACAATCCTAAAACACAGGACATACTGTATATCATCACTAAGGAGTCACCCGGTTCACCCAAAAGTCACTTAGAATTTGACACCCAAATTTTTTTTCTTTAGTTTACAAGTGAAGCTGTAATGCTAACATAATAAACACTAGAACCAGTGAACTGCCAGCGCTTGGCATTTGGGTGCCCTAAGTGGAAGGGCAAAGTCCACACACATTAAATTCACTATTGAGCGGGGGAGGGGGTTGTACAGGTGGCGATAGAAACTTTTTTGGTGCCTATGGGCACTTGGGGCCCCACACGCAGTGCGTGATTTGTGTGGGCAAAGCACCGACCTTAACTAGAACCCAAGAGTCAACTAAATTAACCAGTTTTGTACATCGCCAAAACTTCTCTGAACCTGTTTAAAGCTCATGCAGATGTTAATAAAGGTTTAGAACACAGCATGACTTACTGTGAACTATTAAAACAAATAAAACCTCACTACTACAGACAGCAGCAGGGTGGCTAGAAGTGAGATCTGAGATCAGATTCCTCTGCATCTATGATGCTCATCATCACTAAAACTGATTCTAAATCAGCACTTCCTGCTGTAAGTTGGCCAGCAGAGCATTCAGCTACACAAGTTTTGATGATTTTTATTAAAAACTCACAGTAACTCATACTGTGTCCTAAACCAGATCCACTTGTCTGTGAGACCCTCCTTAACATCTGTATGAGGTTTAAGTAGTTTCAGAGAAGTCCTGGTGAAATTTTCACATAAATTACTGTATTTACATTTACGGCATTTAGCAGACGCTTTTATCCAAAGCGACTTACAGTTGGGGGTTAGGTGTCTTGCTCAAGGGCACTCCAGTTGTGACCTGCCTGAGGATCGAACCAGCGACCTTCAGGTCACCAGACCAGATCCTTAACCACTAGCCTACGGCTGCCCGTAGTATTTAGGTGACAACTGAGTTCTAGTGTTTGATAGCAACATTCACAGCTCCACTAATTATCTAAATTCAAATTTGGACTACAAACATGTCTTATCTGATCAATTACACCTGAAATGTGTACTAGAAACATGTAAATTTTTAAGTAGTTTTAATTTTAAGTAGTATTTGTGTGCTGATGTAAGTATTGTGATCAGAATTCAGCTGAGAGCTAATTAAGCTGCTCTCCAGCATTTTAAACTCCTCTCTGTTCCCCGAATGTGCAGTAATGTAAAGTATGTGTTCAATTATCGAGTTTACAGAGATAATAAGAGTTTGTAGGTTGATATAAAGGGTATATTATGGGATGTATCTAGAAGAATGCTGCAGCTTGAATAAAAGTGTGAATAAAAGCTGGGAAAGCCTAGAGCTTCACATTAATTGAGTGTGACATGAAAACAATAGTTATGAGGCACATGGCAGGAATCCACAGCCACACACACCCACACACACACATTCTGCACTGTTCACTACATCAGTGCACATCAACGTCTGGCCAGCATTTAGACTTTTTAATGATTTAGTTTCCTGAGGTCCAGCAAAGCATTACACAGCAAGAGTTCTAAAATGCACATAATTTAAAAGAATGGTTCAGCAAAAAATTCAATTTACATCCCATTAAAGTTAGCTAAAACATTAAAGTTAGCTAAAACATTTTTAGTGTCCACTTCTTTAGTTTTAGCTTGAGCTTTAGTCAGAAAATGTCCAAAATAGTCTGAAACAGTCTCTAATACTGTCCAAAATGGTCCAAAACAGGCCCAACCTACCCAAAACTGTGTGAAACTGTCCAAAAATAGTCCAAAACTGTCTCAGAGTCTGCCTGGACCAGACCATGTTCAAAATGTTTAGATCAAAATGGATCTGAAATTGTCCTATATAGACTGAAATGGTCTGACACAGTCTGAAACTACCATAAACTGCCCACAACAGTCCAAAATGGACTGCCTAAAACTGCACAAACCTGTCCAGAATGGTTCAATCCCATCTGAAACTGTTCAAAAATAGTCCAAAACTGTCTGAAATTGTCTGACGCTGCTTGAATCTGACCATGTCAAAAATTCATGGAAACTACTTGAAATTGTCCAAAATAACCCAAAATGGTCTAAAACATTATGACACCGTCTCATCCTTTTTGAATGGTCAGACACTGAAACTGTCCAAAGAGACTGTCTGCATTGTTATTTGTAAGTGCTCAGATTTGATATGTGTGTCCATCACAATGCTGCCTGAATCGGCTGTTGTACTGACTTAGGTGTGAGTAACTCCATAGCTACACTGTTGAGGAGCTGTGTATAGCTGTGTTTTTGTAAGAATCTGGTGATATGTATCATGATACTGGGGTTAATGACAGTTTTAAACTCTTACGTTTTGCTGTTTTCCATTTCATCCCTCACTGGCACTCCTCTTACAACTCCTTTGTTCTCCACTAGTCCACAGTGTGAATACCTGTGATACTTATCTGCCTCATTAAATTAGTGTCTCTTGTCTTTATGTTTTTGAAGAAAATTGTTTTACACTAATTCTCATCTATGTTTGAATTATTTTTTGGGAAAAAAAATCACATCTGGTGTGAACAGACCTCAACACTGCAGCTATGAGGCTCCAGTAATCAAATCTACGGTAGTAACAGCAAGAAAGTACTGTAATTCAATATTAAGTTAAATGAAGCTAGACTTGAGTTAAAAGTTAAGAATGTTTTTCCATTACTGGCTTCTGATTGCTATGAGATTTATTCTGCAGGTTTTACTCTGAAGGTCATCATCAGATTAAGGTGGTGGTCAGTAAAGGCCATTGGGCATCAGGACCCCCGGGGTGCAGTGATAATGCTGCTTGTGTCAGTGTGTGTGTGTGTTACTGCAGTGACGAATGGCGTGGAGGGAAAAGGCTAAAGAGGGATTAGTGGTCAGGAATCAGTTAGGAACAGAGACAGAATGTGGCTGAGCTCCAAAATCAACATCGTCTGTTCATCTGTGACACTGGAGGAATGCTGAGAAACACTGCAGGATTCATTAGAGCATAAAAAAACACTGAGAGGAATGAAGAGGACCTGAAGGGGAACAGGCTCAGTCACATCAGAATGGAGCAGGAACTGAATAATGGGAGGAGGAGAGGGGCAGTAGGAAGGGAAGAGGAGGAGGAGAAGAGCAGTAGGGAGGGAGGGAGGAGGAGAAGAGCATTAGGTAGGGAGGAGCACAGGAGCAATAGGAAGAGAGTAGGAGGAGAACAGAGCATTAGGGAGGGAGGAGGAGGATAAGAGCAATTTAATGGGATGAGAAGGACAGGAGCAATGGAAAATGAGAAGGAGAACAGGAGAAGTGAGACAATTGGGAAAAAATGTATATGTAACATTACAGATTATTGACAATGTAACATACACTGCTCACAAAAAATTAGGGATAATTGAATTTCAGGAGAAATTTCAGGATGAACCTAAAATATGTTCTAACTTTTACAGGTGAACTTAATTTGACCTTCTCTAAACTTTTGAATGCACATGTCCAGCTGTTCAGTGTTTCCGTACTTTTGGCACAACTTGCTTCTCTAATAAGGAGCTAAATAGTAAAATTCACAACAGCTGTTTGATCCATAAATCCACCCATACATTCCCTGATTCAAGTAAACATCATTACACCAAGATGACACCTAACAATTGATCAACAGAACCTCACCATTGCAGGATGTTCTCAGATGTGGCCGCTGAGCTTAAAGCGTCATCAGCAGGTTGTAACAGAGATACAGAGCGACTGGAAGAGTTACAGAAAGGCATAGAAGTGGACGTCCTTTGGCCACATCACACACAGATGCCCGCGTCATTGTGAACAGTGTCCTTCAGAACCAGATGATGAATGCCACACACACTTCAGACATATTTAAGGGAGGTGAGAGGCAGACAAGTGTCATGTCAGACCATTCAAAACCCTTTACATAGAAGACCTGTAAAAGTACCTGACCACACTACCAGACACAGGAGTCATCATCTTTCATGGGTCAGGGAGCATTTATGCTGGACAAGGGACCAGTGGGCCTCAGTGCTGTTCACTGATGAAAGCTGATTCACGCTGAACAGAAATGATGGCCACTAGCAATGATGGAGACGTGAAGAAGAGTGTTATGCATCAGCCACTGTTGTCACCAGACTGGCATTTAGTCGTGGTGTTACTGTGTCTAGTTGATACAGAACTGCCTACACTTTGTGAATGGTACAGTGACAAGCCCATACTACTCTAATAACATCATTAATCCAGTCATTGTGCCTCTGCATGAACAACACAGGCCTACTTTTATCTTAATGGATGACAATGCTCCAGCTCATCAACGTCATTAGTGAACGGCTGCTGGAGACTGGGGTACCTCAAATGGAGTGTCCTGCACTTTCTCTCATGTTATGTCATGTCTAGGGTGACCAGATGTCCCGCTTTGTGCGGGACAGTCACGCATTTTCCATACTTTTCACGCGTCCCGCAAATTGAGACGTTGTCCCACATTGTTACTGATAGTCAGACTCCAGTTTTCAAAATACGTGTTTTATAATCTGGCATTTCTCAAACGGCTTGTGGGGAAAGCAGTGAGGGCTGTCATCAGGGGACAGGGCGGGTTGTTTGATCATGTCAACCGCGGACGCAGGTTAAGGGAGAGCCTACCAACACAAATACATATCAGGTCATAACAGCGCCGGTGTTGTGCCGAATTCTGACTCCCCGCCAGAATCCAACTCCCCTTTGTGTGCACGCGCATCACACAGCGGTGTGGGCAGAACGAATCGCACTCTGTGTTTCTGTTGTTTCTGTATTTAAATACTTACTATTATCATAATTTCTTTCACAGAAAACAACAGAACATCTCATAAAGCACTAGCTGTTGTTATAGTAAACAAACAGAGGTCCAAAATAAATGCATATTATTAGAACGTTGTTAAAACAAAAGACACAACCAAGATTCTGCTGCAGCTCCTAACATCATCTCGTGTTATTGGTCTAAATTCAGTGATTCACATCTTTTCAGAAGAAATAATGACACTGTACACTTAATACAGTGTACATCTTAATGTTCTCTGACCAGAGCTGTTATAAACACATCAAGTGTGCTTACAGAGTTGTGTGACACACACATTATATTACGACAACCTGACCAGAGACACCTGCACTGCAAAAACAAGCTGATTAATCACAGCTCATATTTACACACAATGTTTAAGCTTTGATTGGTCAAACATCTTAGTGTATAGATTAAATACTCAAATCCCTAATTTTATAAAATCAGCAGAGTTAAAAGGTGCATATTTTTGTGTAATTAAATGAAAAATAAGTTGCTTCTTGCAGGTTTTTGAAGTGGTGCTGTCAACATGTTCAAAGCAACATTTTTTGCTTGTCCTGTGTCCTGTTTTTCTGTGCTGTTTTAACAGGCTCCACAGAGGATTATGTGTAAGTGGGGTGTAAACCCCACATATGTCAAATGTCTAGGTGTGTAGATGTTACCCTCAAAAACATTTTAATGTAGCTTCTTCACAGGGGATTTTGTGGGGGGAGTATGATTTTGGCAATGCTATTACACACTCTTATCTTGCTCTCCTTGCTCGATCTGTCAGTTTAGGTGGGTGGCCAAGTATTGGTAGGTTTGCAGTTTAATTCAATAGTGTTCTCTAACAAACCACTGAGACCGTCACAGAACAGGTGTATTTATACTGAGACTAAATTACACACAGCTGGACTCTATTAACTAATTAAGTGACTTCTGAAGGCAATTGATTGCACTGGATTTTGTTTAGGGGTAACAGGGGGCTGAATACTTTTAAATACTTCTGAATACTACACACTTTAAGATTTTTATTTCATTAAAATTTTGAAAACCATGTATCATTTTCATTCTACTTCACAATTATGTGATACTTTGTGTTGCTCTATCACTTAAAATCTCAATGAAATACATTTAAGCTTATAGTTGTAAGGTGACAAAATGTGAAAAAGTTCAAGGGGTGTGTAAACTTTTGAGCATGACTGAATATACACGCGCACACACACACGTTTTTATTTGCAGTCTGTTATGTGCCAGGTTATTTTAGACTACCTCAATGCATTGGTGTCCCACATTGTCCCACACAAACATAGTCTTTGTCCCACATCCGGTGAATTGGAATCTGGTCACCCTAGTCATGTCTCATGCTGTCATCGCTTCGCGATGGTAGGCTGCACAGACGAGTCACTTCTCTCCAATGCCATCTGTCTCTGGTTGCTTGTAGCAGGCTAGCACCTGATAATCCAGTCCATGTCTTGATGATCCATGCAGGTTATTCTTGGTCTTCCACATCTTCGGACTCCCTCCACAAGTCCAGTCGTAACACTTCCTTTAATGCTCTCATGTGCATGCCTCATCACATGACCGAAGTAACATAACTTGCATCATTTAACGTGCATCAGTAACTCCTTTTGA
>BRDA01005248.1:15448-27242 GCA_036984385.1 Crenuchus spilurus
AGACGAGTGGCAGTTGTTTGGACTCACTAGCGAACTCGTCGTCAAACTGTCGGGGTTGTAGAGTCAAGTTGGCTTCCAGTTAAATACAGAATCGAATATAAAATAATTTTATTGACGTATAAAGCGCTACATGGTCTTGCCCCTGAGTATTTACAAGACCTTATTCCTATTATGAACCATCTCATTTACTTAGATTACAGGGTGCTGGCTTCTTGTTAGTTCCCAGAATCCAGAAATCATCAGCAGGGGGAAGAGCCTTCTCTTATATGGCCCCTCATCTTTGGAATAATCGCCCAGACAATGTTCGGGACTCAGTCACAGTCTCAAGCTTTAAGACTAGACTGAAAACATATTTGTTTAGTTGAGCTTTGGGTATTTAATACTTTACATTTTAGAAAGGTTGTAGGTCCAGGGGTGCACTGACAAAGGGTTTATAGTGAACTGAGATGTTGGGGCTGTCAAACTGCTGCTCAAGCGATCACTCAGGTTTGTTGACGGTGAGCAGAGGGATGCCAGTGTCTTGGGGAGCTCCCATGCCTGTTTACCTTCTGACTCTCTCCTTTTAAGTAGGCTGTTCTAGATAGTTCTGCCGGAGTCAATAGTCACACTATGCATGATGCTTCCCTGGATCAGCTGCCCACCAACAACCAACTATTGTGACCTGCTCCAAATGCCATACTCTACTGCCCACATTGAAGTTTATATGGATAATTGCTCCCATTATCATCATCATTCCTGTCCCACTACTGTCACCATATCAGTTCACTTGAACATTACAACAAGATCATATGATTATGATTTATCACAAACTTATATTTAGTAGACCAGAGGAGGATGGGTCCCCCATGTGAGTCTGGTTCCTCCCAAGGTTTCTTCCTCCAGCTCTGAGGGAGTTTTTCCTTGCCACTGTCACCGTTGGCTTGCTCACCGGGGATTAGGGATTAATGATTTGATGTTTGTTATTACTAAACCTGTAAAGCTGCTTTGTGACATCAGTTGTAAAAAGTGCTTTATAAATAAATTTGATTTGATATTTTAAATGTTCTTCTAATATTAAGACTGATGTTTAGCAGTGTCATGAGAAGGGCAGGACAATCTAAAAAAATATAGTGCTGTCCATGTTCAGATTACTCTGAATCCTATAGACTGAAAAGCAGGCCTTTTAACTGTAGTCGTATGTCAAAAATTCATTTTTGTTAATATTTTAATTCAAAAAGGTAAAAAGAAATCCAAAATATCAAATTATTACAATATTTATTTGCAGTTTGATTAAATTACAATTCAAACAGTACAAATCTCTGAAGCTACAACAGTTGCATTCCTAATATCAAGCCACTCCTAAACCAGAGAAAACGTCAGAAACATCTTATCTTGGCTGAGGAGAAACTAAATGTACAAGAAGTCCATTCTCACTACACCTTTACTTCGACGGCTCTACAACATTCCACAAATTCAGTGGTTTCCCAGATGTTATCACTCTTCACTCAGTTCCCTATTATCATGTCCTTTTGGACACCAAATAACATTCTTTGTCCGTGATGATTGGTTTGCACTCTATTACAGCTGACTGATGTGCTCACTTATTTATACATGCAGCAAACCCTGTCATGTGACAACTAACTGGACTGCAAAGAACTGGACTGTTGCTCAGTGGTCCTCTTTCCTCTTTTCAGATGAAAGTCACTTTAGTGTTTCATTAGTAAATCAGCTGCTAGAGTCTAGAGAAGAGTGAAGAGACACACAATCCAAGTGTCTGAAGTCCAGTGTGCAGTTTCTGTGATGCTTTGAGGTCATCTGCTGCTGTTGCTCCACTGTGTTTATTCCAAAGTCAAAACAGCATCTACCAGCAGATTTTAGAGCATTTCATTCTTCCATCTGCTGACAAACTTTATGGAGCCCGATGGCTCTCATCCTTGGCAACTCGAGAGTGAAATAATGTCCAGCCACAATGGGTAAGGGTCCAGCCAGCAGACACATTATATACTAAATAAAATACAGTCATACTGGGACACACATGCCTAATACTTTCAAAATTGTGATTTAGTTATTATATAGGCAAAGTGTCATGGTGCTAATGCCTGCATTTCTGTCTTTAACCTGAGCTTAATGTGTAAGTGCCTTTACTTCTCATTCTATATTTGTGCTAGCATCACAGTATCCAGTTGATATAATATGGTAGAGGTAGTTGTATTATCTTGGTAAGACTAGTTGTATTACTGTAATGTTACCATCATAGTATCATGATAACATTTACTTTGACATTACATCATACTGAACCATGGCATTACCATCATGGTCTTTTTTGTTGTTGTTTTTTTTTTTGCTTTTTTTGTTATGGTTACTCAACCAAATCTAGGCAAAATATTGAGCCTAATCCATACTATTGAAATATTTCAAACAGTCAGTCTGGTAGAAATGTTATTTTGCATATTGTTTTAGTTTTTGATAGGACAGCAGATCATTTAATTGTCTTGTCAATGTGTTGAATGAATACACTTAAAACTGTACCTTTATGAAAAACGTCATTTTACCCACTAGCTGGTAAAATATAAAAAATTATTAATAGCTTGAATAATACTATTAATAATAATCAGGAGTAAATATTAAAGACATATCGATACTATACAGTCAGTTACCATAGATAATGATTTCAGTGCATTTCTTAATTTCCCGTCTGAGTCTAATTATAAGTAATATAAATCAATGGGCAGGAGCAGAAGTAATCTGCAGTAATTGCCCAGTACCTTCCATTAAAAGCATGTCACTCTGAAAGGTGAACAATGGCAGCATCTTACAAACCACCAAGTTTGTGGGATGTTCTACATCTGCTGTAGTGATGTTGTACTGAGAATGGAGTTGTGCATCCCAACAGCAGGGGCGTAGTAGTGGGGTGAAAAGTGGAGCTGAGTTTCCAGGCCCCCAAGTGGGTGGAGGGCCCTTGAGGAGTCTGGAGTTTAAATATTATAGGAAATAATATGTAAAAATGGGGGGCTGGGCTGGGCACCTCTTGTGCATAGGGCCCAGAATTTTGGTGCTATGCTCCTTCCCAACAGTATAACAGTGGTGCAAGTTAAGAGTAATGTAATAATCAACATTAACTCCTTAGAAGGATGGATGGATGGATGTTAGCAGGCAGTTTAGATCACAGTGAGTATGAATAAATAATGTCTGCAGTATTTACGGACTAATGTGTGTAATGTGTATTATAACCGAATCAGATTATGATATACTACACAGTGTGTATCCACAGAAGAGTACAGTACTCTGTAGATTGTGATATTATGGGGTTTAATACAGACAGCAGGAGATCAGCACTGTTTGTGCAGTAAGGAGACTTGTTGTAAAGACTTGCTGCAGTGGGTAAACAGGACCTCACATGGCTCTTTAACAGTCTTTAATCAGACACTGAATGAGCTTCTTCCTTTTAAGTGTTGTGTAAAATCACAGCATAATTTATTATTAATTAATTAATTAATTAATTAAGTTGACTGACTGAGATATTCTTAAGTGTACAAGTAGAACACTGGACCTGCCGTTATGTGACCATGCTTAACCATGTGCACACATATCTCAAAACAATAATATCACTATACGGCTTCATAGTAATATACAGAGGTGTCAAGTAACAAACTACAAATACTTCGTTACTATACTTAAAGGCACAGTATGTAGTTTCCAGAGACATCTAGTGGTTTAGTTTCCATATTCCAACCAACTGAAAACTATTTCCACAGCCCCCCCCTTCCAAACATGAAGAAGTCACTACGATGGCCGTAAGATGTCTATATCTTTGATACTCCTGAACGCGATGTCTAATAGCAGCTTTAGAGCTAGTGATATGTCAAGTGGTAAGATTAATTTTCATTAGAAATTTAGGAAATGTAATATGTAAAATTATCAGCTACAATGCAGACGAAACAGATTTTCTGCACTTCAGTAGTGCTATTGTAAACGTTAGCTGTTTTCTGTACAAACACAAGATAATGTAACAAAGTAAACACATCAAACTTTTTTTTTTTCACAGCAAGACGGCGGCGCGCAGTTGCGTAGCGGCTTGTCACGCTCCTAACTACCCAGTTTTAGTAGTTTTTATGTCTGTTTACGTCAGTTCTGATACTGAATTCACGCGCCCTAGGCAGCTGAGTTACAGCCGAACCGAACTCATTCAGATAAGACACAGTTTAGCCACAGAAGCAGCAACTCTGAACAACAACGTTCGGGCTGAGCTGGACAGACTACAGCTTCTCCAGACACCGGCCCGCTGGAGCACAACTATGCCAGGAGGAGGAGACAAGACCGGCGTCAGAAACTTGGCAAACGGGGCGGCGTGCTAGCCAGGCTAAAGGCTAACGCAAATCATCCCCCGATTACATCTCTTTTCCTCTCCAACGTCCGCTCTCTGGACAACAAGCTGGACCTCCTGCGGCTGAGGATGAATGTTTCTGAGGAGGAACTGCGTGGCGATTTGTCTCACAGAAACATGGCTGAACCAGAACATGCTGGACTCGGCCTTCCAGCTCGCCGGCCGGAAGCTCTTCCGAGCGGACCGTAACCAGCAGTCTGGGAAAACCAGGGGGGGGGGCTTAATAATCTACGTCAGTGAAGGTTGCTGTACAAACTGTGTGTTGGTAAACAGCCACTGCTCTGAGGAGAGCATAAGAATCTTGACGAGCATAAGAATGTTCCGCCAAAAAACATTTCTTCTTGCTTCTCCTCCATGTATTTCTTCTTATTGAGGGTTTTATTGAGGTATATGTGTATTTCTTCTTCTTCTTCTCCTGTTTTATGTCAGCCAACAGTAAAACAAAGCTACAGCGCCAACGAATTTGAGTGGCAAATTCGTCATTACAACACAAATGGTTTTTCAGTTTGCTAGCCTCTTGTTTGTCCTTTTCAAACTACTGTAGAAACACGGCGATGCAACTTGGCGGCCTCAGTCGGTGTTCGACCAGCGACCCATGTAGATATAAACAGCTTATTCTAAGGTAAAATAATCAAACGACTTCTTAGTTTATAATGATTAGATGTGTTTTTAATCATTTTTATTAGTGATTATCTTAAATTCTGCTAAAAGATAACACAAAATATTACATACTGTACCTTTAAGTAGAAATTTTGGTTATTTATACTTTACTGAGTAATTATTTCCAGACGACTTTTTACTTCTACTTAATTCCATTTTTATGCAGTTATCGGTACTTTGTACTCCTTACATTTTTAAAACAGCCTCGTTATTTCTACGTATTTCATTTTGGTTTATCATCATTCAAAAAACATCCTATTCGGATAAATTGCAGCATCCAGAAAGAGTGAAGTTGATTGTGGTTGGATGATAAGTATAAACAAATACCATTCTGATACCCTATTGGTACCTGCATGTCACGTGTCTAGCCACTCTCCAGTAAGCTCAGTACCGCTGTCACTCCCCGATCTGTTCACCCTGCCTGATTTGTACCGTGCCTGCGCATGTGACGTCATTTCCGGATAAAGTTGTACAAATTGCATCGAATCAGAGTCATTTTGGTGAAGGATGAAAAGTTTTGCACTTTATTGTTTTATTATATTTATGGTTCATTGTTTGTTAAAAAAAGAAATATTTTACGTGTTTCACACTTTGCAGGATTACTTACTGAAGGGTGGATTTACATAGACGATGGAGAGCAGATCTGCGTTAAACAAGCAGGGTTGCCAGGTCCATCCTGATGTCTGACCTAAAGCGCCCTATACAACCTGACACCAGCCTAAAATCTAGAGCGTCCAGTCGCAGATATTATTGTTACCATTATTATTTTTAACTCCATATTTGCTTTTCTTTGCATTTTAAACACCCTATTTTTTACTATAAATCTATGTTCAGATCCACTCCAATAAGTCTTCCAATACTAAGTCTACCCAAATGCTCTTCACACTCAGTTGTTCACTGCCTCTTTACTCCCTGTGTACACCACAGTCATAGCCGTAAAAACGCTTATAGAAACAGACATTTTGAGTGTATAACTATGGTGTTAAAACCATAAGGAGTTAAAAGGTAGTAAAGAAAATAGGATGTTTTAAATGCAAAGAAAAGCAAACATGGAGGTATGTTCCTCTTACATTATATTTACTACTACTACTACTACTACTACTACTACTACTACTACTACTACTAATAATAATAATAATAATAATAATAACGACAATAATAATAATAATAATGCTAACAAAAATATCTGTGATTGGATGTTCTAGATTTTAGGCTGGTGTCAGGTTGTATTCGCCCCTTTCACAAATTCCAGAATGCACCGCGCAACTGGCAACATCTGGTTCACCGGTTCACCATGCTATCAATACTAAGCTACACTATCACACTGCTTGCCACACTGGCCTACATTGAATTGATAGCATGCAACACAATAGCTTGCAACAACGTGTTTACACTAAAAACCCACTGCATAAACTGAAAATACAAGGTGACACAACAAGATATGATGTTTAATATCCAAAGACATATTATCTGCATATAGTTACAAAAGCTAGTAGATATGACGTAAGTATTTACTTACCAAATAAAGTTGTAAGCAGTGTATGACGCATAGCAGGCACATACATAAACAAGAGAAAATAGTGAAGCGGATGTTGCCGGTTGCGTGGTGTATTCTGGGATTTGTGAAGAGACCAAATAGGGCTCTTTATGTCAGACATTGAGATGGAGATTTTTAAGAACCTGGCAACCCTGCTGTTTAATGCAGATCTGCTCCCCACTGTCTATGTAAGTCCACCCTTCAGTAAGTAATCCTGCAAAGTGGGAAAACCATAAATGATTTCTTTTTAACAAACAATGAACCATAAATTTAATAAAACTATAAAGTGCAAAAGTTTTCATCCTTCACCAAAACGACTCTGATTCAATTCAATTCGTACGTTTTTATCCAGAAATGACGTGATTATGCGCATGCGCAGTACAAATCGAGCAGGGTGAACGGATCGGGGAGTGACACCGCAACGCAGCGCTACAAGGCAGCACTTGAAGCACTCGCACCTGCGGATCTAAAATCCTCCTAAAGCAACAGAAAGAGATGAAGTGTAGTCCTCAAACACGTTTATCCTGTCTTGTTTTTCACACCAGTCCGTTTGTATTGTTTTTACCAGGATAACAAACAAAGGAATAAATAAAAAATGTTGCTTAGCGTAACAGGCTAAGGTAACTGTAGGTCCTTGTGCTACCTTAATTAAACCATACACATTATATACTTAGACGCCGCATTGACTGAGTTGGCCGCTGATGTTACATACCTGTGTCCGCCATATTGGAGGAGACAAAGCTGCGCTGTGAACTAATACAAGTGAATGGACTGAACTTCATAAATCGTCTTTCTACAAAGTTATTTAAGCTAGTGCATTCATTCACACATTCAGATGTGCACTAATATACACTGGGAAACATTTAGGCACAAAAAATAATTTTGTTTTTAAAATGTTGGAATAGCCAAATACGATCAAAAACTATTCGTCAGTCTTACCTGTGAAAGGTAATCCCATGCGATCCCGTTTCGATCCTAAAATGATTCGAAAAACTCCACGCAGCACCAGAATGCAGCATCTCTCTCATGTTATTTTGGTTGCTTTTGTCACCTCCAATATGACGGCGACGTTGACACACAAGTCGGCACTCAATGCGGCATCCAGGTATATAATGTCTATGCCTTAAAAACTACTGCCCTGATCTCCTCAGGAAAAAGTAATGGAGTACAGAGTAAGTTTGCAATCAGGGAAAGCAATCGATTGCCAGAAAAATAAAGAATTTACTCTAAATACTAAAATAGTGCTCCTAGATAACACAGAAGAACATAAAACACCACATAGCAATATAATTGCTATTAAAGGTACATTTAGTGCAAAATGGCTCTTACATTACTAAAATGTTTTCATTTTCAATGGGCATATATGCAGCAAAAAATTTCAACATTACCATTTTAATATAACATTATAGTCATTACGGCTCTTAGAAAAAAAATTATTTTGGGGGTGGGGGGTGGGGTAGTGCACTATATGACCCTGTGGCACAGCCTAAGTTTTGGCATTTGTTTTTCTTACATTACTTTTACTTTTATACTTTAAGTAGTTTTGAAACCAGAACTTTTGTACTTTTACTTCAGTAAAAAGCTTCAGTTGATACTTCAGCTTCTATAAAAGTCTTTTTAAACCCTAGTATCTTTACTTCTACCTGAGTAATGAATGTCAATACTTTTGACACCTTTGGTAATATGCAAATACTATCAGTCATATCAAGCAATTGAATCACTGCTCATTATGTTTTTCTGCATCTCTATTGATCTCCTTGCTCAAATGTTTCTCTTTGGTAACTCAGGAGACTCTTTTAAAATTCTTGAAGAGAAATGGCATGAGACATAAAGGAGACATGAGACACATCTGGCCTTGATAATCATAAAAGCAGTTCACAGCATCAAAATTAAGAAAACTCTTAATGCAGGATGAGAAATCAATGAGTTCATCCTGAGATTCCTGTCTATAGTACACCTGAGTGATATTACTTTGGTCAAATCTGAGATCTCAACTACTGAGATCTCGACTAAAACTCAAGAGGTGACTGGTGACATGTCTCCAGCTCCTGAGCTGCAGGAGACAAAATGAGACATGACATGCTTCTCCTAAAAAAACAGAATAGTTATACACATCATCAAAACTGAAATTACTTTTAGTCCAAGGTGAGATATGAATGAGCTCGTATTGAGAATCCTGTGTTTGTTAAACACCAAATCTGAGTGCAACATGAGATTTTGTTGAGATCTGCACTAAAATTCAACAGAAGGCTTGTGTGAGGTTTGTGTGATCTGTTTCTCAGGAGAAACATTTGAGCAGAAGGACACTGAAGCTAAAGGCTTGTTTGTTTCCCTCTGATCTTAGAAACATCTGGAATATCTCCATGAGCAGAAGTGTATATCTGTAGTCACTTCACAAAAATGTGATGGAAATGCCAAATCCATACAGTTCAGCAGTGCTATCCAGCAGCGGCAGGATATCACTCAGCGAGAGCCACCACGTGCTGGAAGCAATTTAATCGGATAAATAAATCTTTTCTGGAATCGAGCACAGTGAGATCAGAAGGTCAGCGTCTATACAATGGGCATTAAACATCGCATAAAGCCATGTACTTTAAAACAAACGCAGCATCAGCTATTGTGAGGATGTTAATGGTGGCTCATTTAAATGACAATCATTCTACTGGCAATGCATTTCAATGTCCTACATATATAAATCTCACTCTTGCCAGTCTCACTAGTGCTTTATGTGACAGAGAGGACTTTATTTATTTATTTTGTTATATCTCAGTTACCCACCACTCAAACAAAGCCAGCCATGGACCGCATTGGGAAGGTACGTGATAAAAACAGCTTTGTAATGTTAGTGTCAGATCTCAGGGTTGATTATCACTTCACTACAACTTTATATTAGATAAATAACATTTTCTTATAGATCTAAAATATTGTTTGCTTTTTAATAACAGCTACATTTGTATTTATAATTCATGTTTATAATACAAACAGCAGTTGTGCAGCTTATTTAGCTGGATATGCTCACCTACATTAATATAACCAATTATATATAACATTGTACTGTGGTTACCGCTGTAAACAGTCTGGTAAACTAATACAAACTCATTTAACTTTGCAAAAAGAAAAATGAATAACATATCAATAGCAGTCAATAATATCATTAAGCTGTTTGAACCATGGCAAATGCACGCACACGCACACACACACACACACACACACACATATATATATATATATATATATATATATATATATATATATATATATATTGTGTAAATCAACTTCTGCATTACAACTAACCCCACTGTGTGGAGGCCGCACTTTAGCCTAGTTCTGTCTGGCTTGAATGCTTTTAAGCAGTGCTACATAATAGGATGATTAAAATAATATAGATATGAATTCTATGTCTTACAAAGCTACTTTTTAGAGATTATCTCTATTCTGCAACATTGCCTCCATGTTCTCACTTTTAACAGGAACAATGTATTATCTAATTTTTTAATATGTACTTCATCCTGTTGTACATTGTTTTACATAATTTTACATGATGACTATATTATTGTGCATAATCCTGTTCCAGATTAAAACCGAATATGAACTAGTAAAGCTAAAGAATGTGCAGGTGTGATATAAACAAGCTATAGTAAATATAAAATGTCAATAACAGTCATATATGCAAATGACCACAAAGGTCATTCTCTAGACATAGCATTGGCAGGTAAATGCATTGATTGTAATCAGTTCTCTATGGTGCCACTGCACAGATCATTTTCTATGAGGACAGGAACTTCCAGGGCCGCTGTTTTGAGTGCAGCAGCGACTGCCCCGAGCTGAGCTCCCACTTCAGCCGCTGTAACTCCATCCGGGTGGAGACAGGAGCCTGGGTTCTGTACGAAAGACCCAACTACATGGGCTCTCAGTACATCCTGACCAGAGGAGAGTACCCTGAGTACCAGCGCTGGATGGGCTACAATGACACTGTGCGCTCCTGCCGCATCATCCGTCATGTGAGTGTAACCATACAAAACATTAAACTGCAGTGTTGTGTAAAAGTTAGTGCTCCCCTGTTAACACTAAACATTTTGTTTATTTTCTAAGTGAAAGTAAATTCAAACCACTGCACATTTTTATTAACACTTACTTATTATTTACTACATTTAATATTTTGGGACATCAAGGTCAGTTCAGTTCAGAAAACCAATAGAAACGTTTGACAAATGTTGAGAACATTTGCAATATTAGTGATATAGAATTGATGTTTAATAAATATATATATATATATATAGGTTTAGAGCTATTGCTAACTATTACTATTGCTAATGTATCTACAATCTATAATCTTAACATTTTAATCACAAGATAATCTATAATCATGTTGAATTTAAACACACACACACGCACACACACACACATATATACACATCTATTAATATTATTATGTTTGTGTCTACAACTATTGCAGTCATCTTACTGAAGATTACTGAGAGTTACTGATATATGAAAATATAAACTATTTCTATAATCTATAATTAGATTATATTAAAATATATGCATATATGGGTCTATTGATATACTGTCCATATTCAGCCAAATTCTAAATTCATACATGATAAGCTGTATAACAATAAGAATCAAGCACAATCAATTGCTTTTCACCATGAATATCACCTCTGCAGGGAAATGATCTTCTAGACAATTGTTTTGCTGCCCAGTCCATAAGGACCTCATATGAACTGTCAACACACCTGTACCAGGAATTCTGTATGGTTGGTTCAGGTGTGCTGAGAGCAAAGATTCATTTTTGTTCATCATTGTACAAACAATGTAAATCTACTGTTAAACGACCAATATGGTATTTAAGATGCAATTTTGTATTAAACATTCACTACATTCACTTTTTCAAGAGAAAAGAACAGATTTAACTTTAAGATGGTAAAATAAATGCAAAAGTCAGGGCAGAGTAAGAAGAGTCAATAAAACTTCACATACATGCATTATGACACAATCTGATACAGTAATGTTCATTAAATAAAGGTAATGAATATGTATCATCCACCCCAGGAACAGGAAAGGTAAATATGGAAGGGAAATTATCCCATAAGTGGGTTTAACTGTAACAGTCATTAATAAGTCTGGTAAACTGATACAAATGTTCAATTATATCATAAGTTCTTTATCCTTTATTGAGTAATATACCAATAGTAGACCATTATATATATATATATATATATATATATATA
>BRDA01005249.1:586-21556 GCA_036984385.1 Crenuchus spilurus
TTTTTTTTTTTTTTTTTTTTTTGATGATGATAGAAAAGTATTGTGGCGGCTCTTGGGGGTGTCGGCCAATCAGATGGCTGCGTGTCGTACGGTATTTGCATAAAGTTCTCTTGTGTTTATGGGGTCTATTTTGTAATTATTTGGGGTCTTTAAGAGGGGATTTTTGTATGTGTAATGATTGTTAGTTGTAGTCTAGTCTCTATGAGTTATTTTAGTGTGTTTTAGTTAAGTTACCGTTAATGTGTGTCTTAGTCCATTTAGTTAGTCTCGTCGTACTTTCATGTTGTAAAGCAGTGAGCGTTTGCTACTGCACTTTCCTTTTTACTAAAAGAGCATTTAGTAAGTAAATGTCTCATCCTTTTACTTTATTCTCTTCTCCGACGCTACAGTATGCAGCGGATATTGAAATGTTGAAAACTTAAATAAACCATGTTAAACATAGATCGTGTTCTTCTTGAGTGATTTACAAATTCAACTGAAGTACGGAACGTCTCCCCAGAAGACACTAAAACGAACGGCCATTCGTATTGACAGCCACTAGGAAGTGTACTGCACATGTGCAGAATTGATTTGGGTCACGTCATTGGAAGCATGCGAAATTTGAATGATTCTAGGCCAGACTAGGGTGTTTGGCGCGTTTTTTTGTGTAAAAAAAACAAAAAAACAAAAAAAAAGGTCGGGTGCTTTTTAGAGGGTCGGGCGGGGATGATCACCAATTCTTTTTTTTTACTTGGCCTTATATATGTGTATAGGTGTATATGTATGTTTATGTGTACGTCTGGGTGTAGGTATATGTTAAGATTAAGAGAGATTATTAAAATGAACCAATTTGCCAATGTGATTTTCACACAACGGTATTTGACCTCCGCATTTAACCCATTTGTGCAGTGAAACACACACACACACAAGTGAACACACTAGGCTGTGAGAATTTGTACTCGAAGCGATGGGCAGCCCTAATCCACCGGCACCCAGGGAGCAGTTAGGGGGTCAGGTGCCTTGCTCAAGGGTACTTCAGTCATTTCCTGTATGGGGATCGACCTTCTGGTCACAAGACTAAATCCTTACCAGTAGGCCATGGCTGCCCCGTGTGTGTGTGTGTGTGTGTGTGTAAATATATATGTGTTTGTGTATGTGGGGGTGTATGTATATGTATCTGTGTGTGTGTGTGTGTGTGTGTGGTAGTAGTAGTAGTACACAGGGCTGATAATGATGACTGCTAAATGTTTACTGTATGACTTCCTGTCGTCCTCCCACAGGGCTGCTCATCTACAGCAGCTCAGAAGCTGAAAGGCTGGTTTAGACAATGTTCATGTGTTTAATTTCCTTTAGGAAGTCTCCACATCACACTGACTAATACAGCTCAAGCCTAAAGGAAGACTTCAGCAGGAAATCCAGTCACAATTATTCCCTTTTCTCAGCCGTAGTCAATCAGCACAGACAGGTTTAGTGTTTACTGTAGTGTTACAGTGGAGCTCATTGACTCGCAGTAGGTACTACGCACTGACCATAATGATTTGTACATAATCAGGGTGTGAAGCCCTGAAATGTAAACCAAACATTTCCAGGTCATTATGGTCAGTGGTCAGAATCTACCAACAGTAGCCTCCACATTTCTGTGGTGATTCCACTTCCCAACATAACAGTAAATAAAGGATCATATTACATGTTGGTTATAATGTTTTGGCTGATAGTAGTACACATATAGTGTAATAGTGAAAAGGTCTATTAGTCTTCATCATTGAATTAAAAAAGCTAAACATGTAAGTGATATATGTCAAGTTTAAATGTTGATACTGTTTGAATAGCAATTAACTCCAAGCAGCCCGCAGTGCCAACACTACTACTGACCATCACATTACTGTGACTGACTGGAGCCATAAGTAAGTCTAATGTGAACTTTATTTGTAATTAAGATAAAATAGTTTATCTTTTTTGAATTCAAGTCACTTTTTCACCACATTCTAATTTTGCACTAATATCAGCCAAAACATTATGACCAACATATTAAAGACTTCAGTGTAGGAACCCCAAATCAATTTGACTTTGCTGAACAGATCAGTAGAGGAGTACAGTTTGTATACTAATTGACTGTGTCTCACAGATGGGACAAATTGAATCCATCTGAACCAACACTTTAAGGTCTATCAGGTCTTATCTGGTGACTTCCGGTCGTGATCACGCTCCATTATTTGCTAACACCGCAGGGACACTGAGACCAGTGTGTTTTGAACTCTGTCGGGGGTTCTCGGAGTGAATCACTATGTTTAATATTTGAGCAGGTCAGGAGGCGTCGTCTTGACAAAGCTGGAGGAATGAGCTCAGGACTCCGCCGAGTCTGAGAGGGCGGCTGGGCGTTTAGCTGTTAATGTGACGCCTGTGCACTCTTGGACACAAAGATGACCTCTTTAATTAAAGGCCTACAGCTGGGTTTAACGAGGAGATGGCGTGTCAGAAACAGAACGACTCGGCTGTAAAGTGTCATTATGGAAATGACACACCTGTAAAACCATGTTCAGAAGACCAATCACATACAAACTGGGCCACAATCTATCAACAACACACCGACCAAGGCCAAGTCACATGTAACATGTAGTATCAGTCAAACTTCTGGACATAGACAAGCTCAACATTTTACAACACGGAAGATATGAAGACTATGAAATGTATGGTTACATTATGATCACCTCGGGGACGTCACAGATGGAACTTGTTAGCATAGAAATAAGTGAGAACACCAGTCAGTTGTAGCAAAACCATTATCATGGACGATGTGATGTGACTGATGTCCATGATAATGTGGTACTGGGTAAAGCATGGTGGAGGCAGCATCTCACTAACTTTGTGCGATGTTCTAGTAGTGAAGCTATACTGAAAATGGACTTCTCGTCTCCCAATGACATAACAGTGGCACCCCATGGACCACTGATACCAGCGAGTGGTACAGAGCACTCTGGATTTAACCTCTATAGTGTCAAGCTTCAGCATTGAGCAAACACTGTTAGATAAGTGGTCATAATATTCATACATGTATGCATTTGACAGACACTCTTATCAGAGTGACGATTACAATTGTTGTTTGTAGGTGAATGTAGCATTAGGAGTCTGGCCCAAGGACTAGTGTTGTGAGACTGCCCAGTCCAGGGACCAAACCCCAATTGGCCACACAGGGGTCAGTGGTGTTACCAACTATGCTACACCAACCACATAATCTACATCAAATAAAACTAAGCTAAATGTGTTAACTTCTACTTTAGGCTGTTTATGAATAAATGAGTCATGAGGAGGCATGAGTTTGCTAAACAGGTCAGACTTGAGAAACAGCTCCATTTTAATCATAAATCACTGATATTTAACCTGCTATTCTGCTGAGTTTATGGGTGTACCTACAGCTTCAGCTATTCAGTTAATCAACTATCTAAATCACAAGTGATTACATGTACTCCAATTACAACTTTAGTATAGATTACTTTTTGAGTAACTACGCTAACAGTGTTAATTACAGCTTTGTGTACAGTCTATAAAGTCAGCACTGGACTGTGGAGCCAGCAGTCATAACACAACATCTAAACCCACTTTTGCTAAGCAGGTCTGGCTCTGGTCAAAACTTGGATGAGAGACCTACTTGAAGTGGTGCTGGTGGTCAAAAAGTGGTGCTGTTCCTTGATCCCAATACCCCAGTGTAGTGATAGGGACACATGAGTTGGAGTGAAGTTTGTGATCCAGCATCAGCAGCTGAACTCATGGCTGAATACAATATAATCCACATGGCAATGTTGCAACAGTCATAGCGTGTGGAACGTTAATATGATGGTTTAAATCTGATACCATCTCAAGGACACACAATAACTCTCTTGATCCTCAAACCCTTTGTAGTGCAGCGACTGGACGCACACACACACACACACACACACACACATAGATGGCCAAAGAGTTGATTTCCTCATCTCTAGCTCGCCGTCCCTCTTTCATGCTGTCTGTGAGCTGCACTTCAAACAGCCACAGTCCCGCATGGACACTTTGAAGTGCCGGAGAAGGGCACTCCACTGCCCGTCCCACACCACTAACCGAGAACCACCTCTTCAGTAAAGACCTTCCTGAATGCAGACTGCAGGATCAGGCTTTGGCCTGCTGCTTTACTCGACTCTGATCAGCTCTCTCTGCAAATGATCCTCAGATCAAAGTCGTGAATCCACATTTACACAATTATTCTCCTCATCTAGAGTGTCATCAGTCAGCTAAGACTCTGTCTGATGTCTGAAGTTTGTCTTCAGAAACGGAGCTGAGGATAAAGTCATGTACAGCCAGTTAACAGTGCCAGCTAGACGTTTGTCTCAAAGTTTATATGGATACTGATACAGTAGGGCCACACGGTGGGGTGGTGTTTGGCATGTTCAAGTTTTGGGTTTGAGTCACCATCTGGGTGGAGTTTGTTGTTCCTGTGTGTGCGGGGGTTTACTCCGGAGTCACCGGTTTCCTCCCACAGCTTTAAAATATGGAGATCAGTTGTATTACTCTAAATTGTCCTGATGTGTGTATGTATGTGTGTGTGTGTGTGTGTGTGTGTGTGTGTGTGTGTGTGTGTGTGTGTGTGTGCATCAGCACCCTCTGACAATAAGTTAGTTATGTTGTGACCACAACTTTTTGATGTGTGTAAACTAGATCCTAATGCATGACCATGGCTTAGTAAAGCGTGAGAATGAGTTAGTTAAGTTGTGACCACTACTTGTTAATGTGTGGGAACAAGATCCTAATACATGGCCATGGCTTAAGGTATGAGAACAACTTAGTTATTTTATGATGACAACTTATCAGTGTGTGGAAACAAGATCCTAATGCATGGCCATGATTTACTAATGCATGAGAATGAGATAATTAAATGGTGCCCACAACTTATTAGCACATGAAAACAAGCTCCTAATGTGTGGCCATGACTAAAGTCTGAGAACAAGATTGTACTTACAAATTTGTAGCCACAAATTACATGCTTGTGTCCATTAATAAGTCCTGACCATTACTTAACTATCGCATGGCCACAACATAACTAACTCATTCAAAGTCACATTATGAACGTTACACTTATATAGCGCCTTTGACAAACCCAAGGACAATTTACAATTAACACACTTCATTACACACTTAGAACTCGTTTCTCTGTAATTCAGCACAGTCTTTGCTGCTTGAACCAAATGAGCTTAAATAAAAACATTTCTGTGCAAAGTTTTACATATTTGCATCCAAACATTACACAGCTAACAACATTTCTGAACTAAAAGTTACTTATCTGCTGAAAAAAATCACCCATTAAATGCTCCTGTTGGTTATGTAATGGCATCTAAAGGTTATTAATGGTATTTAGTGTTTTAGTGTTTTTGATACTGCCTTTTAAAAATAATTTTAGAACACTCTCAGTTGAAAGTACTCACATGCATTACAGCCAACCCAATCAATAATGGGCCTGGCTCGTCCTAATCAACCACCTTCCCTCTTGCACTCCCAAACTATATTTAGCCAAAACTGAAACAGTGTTGTCATTGTAAAAGCAGAGAGAGAGTGACTATACATACACTATAGCACCTTCTTAACATTAACATTATTTATTTATTCACTGTTAAATTCTGACAGAAACTTGTTTATTCATGTTTTTTGTGCATTTATTAGCCAATGAATAATTTAAATGTTATTAACTCACATCAAACATATTAGCAGATGTTTGTGGTCTCACATTATTATAACAGAGGTGGAGTGCATGGACTTACTGTCAAATATAAACATGTGTTGTATTAGAAGGTCTGGTGACAACCTACACATCTAACACTGTTATGTTCTCAGAACATTCCTCAAATGTTCCATTTTGCTGTAGGGAATGTTGTATTGGAATGTTGCTTCAACATTTTCATAACTTTCCCAAAACATATTTCTAAAGTTATAACAACATTCACAGAACATTACCTCAATCTCATTTGCAACAGGAATGTTGCAAATGAGGTTGGAATGTTGGAATGTTGTCTTGGAACATTCAGAAGACATTCAAAATTATGTTCACAGCCACTTTAAAAGTAATAATTCACTCTTTTAAAGTCTTTTCTAAAAAGGTTCACCAAAGCTGAATCAGTTTGACTGATTCATTAAATAGAAGTATATTAAAATGTTCAAAACAGCTGAATCGGTTCAAATGATTTTTTGAAAAGAATTGTTTGAGAGGGAATTAATTGCTTCAAACTATTCACTGAACAGAACCATTTAAAAAAATTAATTCATTATATGAAAATCTTTTTAAAGATGTTGTTCACTACAGCTGAATCGCTTCAAATGTTTCTAGAATGTCACCTCACCCTCATTTGCAGCAACAAACATTCTCAGAATTTTGTCTTGAGAATATACAAAATTATGTTCACAGAACGTTCCCATAATGTTCCATATTACTTCTGGGAATGTTGCTTTCCCTAAAGGTGAACCTGTCCGGTTTTCTAAACATTTGGAGAAAATTTTAATGACCCCTTTAAAAACCAGACTTTTTTACCATCTGGTTGCATGTTGTACTTTTTATAAGGGAAGCTGTGAGATTTGTGAACGTTTTTGGTTCTAACACTGGAGAACTTTAGCCAAAGTTTTGTGAATGTTCCCTGTTTTCTGGGTGAACTGAACTGAATCTGCACTAGCAGCTGAATGTTGGTTCCAAAGCTAAGCAAGAGTGGTGTAACAACAACGTACCGGGTTCTATGGATGCAATAATGTTCATTACAACATTTAGAGTCTGTAGTAATCACATATAGACTATAGGAGGCCATTAAAGCTACTTAAAGTGTGAAGAAAGCTTCTACAAACATCTACACATTTCATTTACTTTAGTGTTCTGGCCAAATTACAGCCCCTTTCTATGTGCTTCAGAAAGCCAATCTGGATTTATACCACCATACCTCCACTTAAAAAGTAATTTTCAACAAAATGTTTGATGCTTTTTTGTCATGTTTTGTTTTTTAACATGACCTAAATATAGGAATATTTCTGTATTTGTGAGCTCAAGTGAATCACTACTAAACATAATGCTCCTTAGTTCATTGATTCAATGTTTTGGCTCAACGTTTGATTCTGTTTACTGAGCTGATTTTTTTAACTGTCCATTTGAACTAATTGAATGAATGATTCATTGATTCTGGACAACTTTTTTCTCATTTAATCTGCTGTTTATCACCATGTTATCACCATTTCACTACCACTGAATCATTTTGAATTATTCCATTAAAAGTATCATACAGTCATTATATTTAAGCCTATTTTTAATCACTACAGCTGAATTAGATCAAACGATTAGTTGAAAAAAATAACAGTTAAAAACAATGATTAAGTCACTATATAGGAGTCTGTTTTAAAAACGTTCACTCAAATTCACTCAAAGCTGAATCATGTAGAATGATTAATTGAATAGAACTGGTTCAAAAAGAGTGATGCATTCATCAAATTGAAATCTATTTAAAAATCACTACAGTTGGGCCCTGAGTGGCTCAGCAGGCTAAAATGCTGACACTATGACCAATTTGCGAGTTCGAATCCTGGTCATGCTGTTTGCCATCAACAGCCGGGGCCCAAGAGAGCAAAATTGGCCGTGCTCTCTCTGGGTGGGTAGATGGCGCTCTCACTCTCCCCATCACTCACACATTGCAATGTCCGCTGGCTCAGGCATCTACTGATTGGTCCATTTGGAGCTGGGAATCCAGCACTTTCCTCCAAGCGTGTTGGCTCCCCAGTGACGGTGTATCAAGCGATAGTTTGAAAAGAGGCGGTTTCCGTATTGCACAAAACGGAGGAGGCTTGTGCATGTCTTTACTCTCCTAGAGTCAGGGTCAGTGCAAAGTGATGGGGAGAGTCCCCTAGCAGATGGGATGGGTTAGTTGCCTCCTAATACATTAGGAAGGGGAAGGGAGAAAATTGGTAAAAAGAAAAAAGAAAAAATCACTACAGTTTATTTTTCAATTAATTGTTGTAAAAATAAAAAAAACGAGGCAAAAAGAATGACTTGTTCACTATTTGGATATTTAAAAGTTCTGTTCAGCTTAATTGTTTCAAACTATTTATTGTAAATAAATGTTTCAAAAGTTATAATTCACTATTTTAATTATTTAAAAGAAAATATTCACTGCAGCTGAATTGGTTTGAATAATTAATTCAGTGTTTGGAAGTATATTTTTAAAACGTTCACCTAAGCTGATTCAGTTTGACTAATTTGTTGAATAAAACTGGTTCAAAATAATTATTCAGTAATTATACTGACTTCTATTAAAAATGTTCACTACAGCCGAATGATTTGTTGAAAAGAATCGGTTGAGAATTAATTATTTGTTCATTATTTGGAAGTCTATTTAAAAAAGTTTTAAAAAACTGAGTCTGGTTCACTGAATTCACGGAAAATAACCGGTTCAAATAGAATGATTAATTCACTATACTGAGCTCCGTTTAAAGAAAAAGTTCACTACAGCTGAATTGCGTCAAATGATTCTTTCACTATTTAATGTTTTAAAAACGAAGTAACCCAAGCTGAATCGGTTCAACTCATTTAATGAATGAACTTTCATTGTATTGAAATTATACACCGGTTCGAATGTTGAAAGGAATCGGTTGAGAGGGAATGGTTTGTTCATTATTTGAAATTCAATTCGATAGAATGTTAAGTACAACTGAATCGGTTTGAACTATTCACTGAAAATAACTATTAGTGCACTATTTTGAAGTCTAAATAAAGAAGTTTCTTTATATTGCATAGTATTTAAAACGTTCACTACTGCTGAATCGGTTTGAATAATTCATTGAGAAAGAATGACTCGTTCGCAGTTGGATGAGAGGCTGTAGGTGTGGGCGGGCTTTAGGACCATGCAGACTCACATCTCATCCATAGGAGCTGATTTCTCACTGTGAGATCCTCACACAGCTCAGGTTAGCTCACGTCTCCACACAGCTCCCAAAAGCGGCGATAAGGAGAAGAGGAGAGACATGGTGAGAAGTGAGAGACAGCGGAGAGACGTGAAGGTTGAGGATGAGTTTGTGGAGCAGCAGATGGGTCAGGATGGTTCTGACTGGCCCTTTAAGGACGTGTTCGGGTCCAGAGACTCTCCACAGGAGAACATAGACACTTTTCTCCAGAACGTGCAGGTTCTGCTGGAGGCGGCCAGTTACCTGGACAGTGCGGACCGAAGGGACGGAAGTAAGTGAGCGGTCCGGTTCTGTGGGCTGGGCTCGGCTGGGTTCTTACACTTCGAGCAGCTTCATTGTGAACAGAGTCACTCAGACAACAAAGAGACCGAGAGATAAAGTAGCCACAGTGCAGGATAACTGTTACAGTGTATCCAGTGTGAGTTTGTGTGTGTAGGGACAGTGTAACAACAGTGTAACAACAGTATATCCGCGTGTTTCTGAGTCTTTATCTGCTGTTATCAGCACTGTGATGCAGCTTTAAGTCAGACTCAGCCTCCCCCTCCTCCTTCTCCTCCTCCTCCTCCCTCTCTGCTGCCCCAGTTTGTAAATCTGCCCCAGCTGAAAGCTCCTTTCCGAGTCTGGCGCCCCTTTTGTGTGAGTTTGACCCCCCTCAGACTGGGCTGAACCACATCTGAGGACAGGCAGGTGTTCAGGAGCTGGACGGCTCTGTCGTGGTGCTGTATATTCAACATCATCTGATCTACAGGATTACTTCATCTACAGCTACACCAGACTGTGTTATGAAGTGTTTAAATAACTTTTACCAAAGTAATAACAACGTAGAAATACTAATACAGATATAATAATAAGGTAATTGTGAAATAATACTAATAATGAAAGTATAACAGTACTATAATGATAGTAATAGCAATGTAATTATACTGTAATACAGACATAATAGCGTAATGGCAATGAAATGCTATAATACAGACATAACAAAGTAATAATAGTGCAATACATAAAAATACAATATCAATGTAAGCATACTATAACACAATAATAACAATATAATATAAATATTTAGTTAGGAGCTACAGTGTAATATTGGCTTTTAGTAAGGTGTTGTATTTATTTAGAGACGTAACCAGAATGTGTTTAGTAGAGTATGTAAAATGTTCACTTGCTGTAAATCTCATTTATTGCACTTTAAAAGGACTTCTAATTATATTAAATAAAGTGAGTTTCAAAGCTTTAATGCTGCTGCAGTTACTAGTTTAAATGATTGAAATGACTTTTAGTGAATTATATACATAAATGAATGATATCTATAGAAAAATATAATAGTGAACTCCAACGCAGGTCTTCTGGCTGTGTGTTTGTCTCCTGGTGACGGGAGGCGCTCACATGGTTTCCACATGGACACGCTCCGCGCTTCTGATTGGTCGCGCCCGTCGGCGTTGGCGTCGCTCGGCTAGCTGTCGCCCAATGAAATGGAACTTGTCCCGTGACGTCACGTGTTGCTGGGCCTGGCTTAAGGGTTGCCGTTAAATCCTCCACGAGGGAGGAATTGTGGGAGTTGAAGTTCTCCGTGTAAATAAACCGTGGAAAAGCTAATTTTGAACCACATTTTCACATTTAAACTGTGATTTATTGTTCGTCGTCACGTGACATTGATATTACACATATAATACAGAAACCTTAACAAATAAACTTTTGTAATGCGATACTTTTATTGACACAATTAAGACTTAGTTGAGAAGAAATAAAGTGCATAAAGTCAAATAGAAAAACCTCCAAAGCACATAAAGAATGGAGTGTAAATATAACCTGTATAAAGTGAATATAGTAGTGTAGATTGATTGATCTTTTTTTCTTGTTCGTACTGTTTGAACAGTAATTTACTACAAATATATTCTAATAATTTTGTGATTCTGGATTTCTGATTTTCATGAGCTATAAGTCAAACTGATTAACATTAAAACAAGGCTTGAGTGTGTCACTTTATGTGTCAAGTATTTGACAGTTTACCTTTCTGAATTAAATTATGAACGCAAATGAACGTTTTCACCAATTTTTTGGTGCACATTTCCTGTTTTCATGCAGTCGTGAATAAAATATGCTGTTGAATGTGAAGTGCTGATAGAGATGTGCTGTGACAGAGTTTCAGTGTTGTGTTTATAAATTGGAAGGTTTATCACAACAAATAAGTGAGTTTGAAGCTGCTGTAATGCTGCAGTATTGTTGTTTGGTTTTCAAGAAAACATAATAGCGTGCGGAAAAACGAAAGACTACACGTCCCAAATGGCCTTGCGTTTTGTGCTGGTTGCGCGTGCGCGCCACCTCCTCTTCTCAGCTGGGTAAACAAACTGGGGGAGGAGAGACACAAGCAGCGACACTTTAACAGCCGCTGCTGGTCTTTCGGGGGCATTTTCTACACTTTATAATCATTTTATACACTTTTTAGTCGCCTGTTTCCTAAATACTTTTCATATTTTATTACACAGACACCTGCGGTTTGTTTTTAAACCTTAAATCTGCTTCAAACCGGCTTTGGAAAAGGAGAAAAAGCATAATTTCAGGTGGACACTCGCATGTGAAGTAGTTCATACTCTACTCAGACTGTTTAGAAGCAATAGCTGTGATTTTTGATATCGTAAACACATCCGGGCTCTTTTAAACGCAGTATGACCGCGGTGCTAAACATCCAGAGGTTACTGGAAGCTGCCGAGTATTTAGAGAGGCGAGAACGAGGTAACGAGGAGATAAAACGGTTTGAAAGCTTTTTGTTGCCTGTCTGTGTCTCAGAAGTGTGTCAGGTTGAATAATAAAAAGGGAAGAGTGAGAAGCGAAAGTGTTTGTGAGGTTACAGCCGCTGTGTGTGATATTTGGAATTGAAATCGTTGTGTTGTGTTTGTGCAGAGTGTGAGCACGGATATGCCTCGACGTTTCCGTCTATTCAGAGCTCGACCTACCAGAGACAAAGGAAATTCCGAAATAAAAAGTACAACAGCACTCACAACAGGTAAGGAAACATCTGACACTGTGTTTGATTATGTTTACTCATATGTCGAAGGAGGAGTCTGCATGCACGTTTCTGTACAGCTGCGTGTTATATTTTAACATATTTTATTATTATTCTTATTATATTATTATAACCTATATTCCAGATGTCTAACAGGATAGTAGACCTGTGCGTGCAGGGTGCTGGTGTGCAGGTGGTCACTTTGCCTCTTCAGGGGAGGAGGGGTTTGCACAGCTCTCATCAGCTGATTGTCAAACGGCACTGCTGCAGCATGGGCGCTTAGGGACCGGGGACAAATTCACAACCTCCGTTTAAAACGAACAATACAGGATTGATCGCTTGTTTGAGTTTTAACTGTATGCATACTCACTCTAAATCACGCCTAGCACATTTCTGTCTTTGATTAGCATTTATAATATTGGTTTAGATTAATCAGCTGTTGTGAAAACACGGCAAGTTTTACCATAGACCCTAACATCAAGCCTTGTTTTCCAGCAAGGCGAACAGACCCTTTTCAATCTGTCTGGCAGTGCACGAGTGCAAATATGGCATCTAAGATGCAGAAAATAAATGGTTGTTTTGTTTGTCCGCGTGAACAGTTTGTTCTGCATTAGAGCGCCAAACATCTCAATGATTTCTAGTCCATGTGAGTCTGTGTCACTGTCTGCATGAGAGGGAGAAAGAGAAAGAATGCAGGACTGCAGAGTGATATCTGATCTGTTGGCATACCTGTCTGAGTGTGCTCGAGGTGCTTTTTGCTGGAGCTTTCCGTTCAGCCCTTCTCACCACAATAGGGCTATAAGCAGCATAGGTAAACAGAGTGATTATAATGTTGATAGCATTTATTGCCATCTCTCCGGAAAGCACCGGCCTATTATCACACACTGCGTGTGGCATTTTAATCTTCATTCTTTTTGACTCAATCTATTGCACTCATCCATTCAGTCCAGTCCCCCTGCATTACAGTTGTCAAATCTCACATTTATTCTCAAATGCATGGGAACCCTCTCAGCCTTTATTTTCCATTTTGCATTCTAGTATTAAAACATAAAGCGGTGGGCAGAAAATGAATAATTCATCGCTTAGTAGAGTAACTCCTGGATCCCATACGCTCACATGTGTGTTCCCTTGATAGTACACATCTGCATTGTTTTCTCTTTATTTTCCCTCCTCCCTCAGTCCCTTGTTCACATCCACATGAAGCAGAAGCCCCCAAATCAATATGTCAGGTGTTATTCAAATAAATCACATCACAATATATGTTTCATTACTGTTTATAGCACTGACATTGTCAGCAATTCTAGAATATGGAAGAACATGTACTATAAAAATATGTTTAGATCAGTTATACAGAGAAAATAAAAGGAAGAACAAAATACATGTATGGCATTTGAAAGACACTCTTATCTGGAGGGTCTCATTGCATTTGTAGGCAATGTGGAGTTAAGAGTTTTGCCCAAGTATAGTGTTGGGAATCTTGCCCAAGGGCTCTTATTGGTTTAGTGTTGGGAATTTTGCCCAAGGGCTCTTATTGGGAAAGTGTTGGGAGTCTTGTCCAAGTGTTCTTATTGTTATAGTTTTAGGAGTCTTGTCCAAGGACTCTTATTGGTGTAATGCCGGGAGTCTTGTCCAAGGACTCTTATTGGTGTAGTGTTGGGAGTCTTGTCCAAAGACTCTTATTGGTATAGTGTCAGGAATCTTGTCCAAGGACTCTTATTGGTGTAGTGTCGGGAGTCTTGTCCAAGGACTCTTATTGGTGTAGTGTCAGGAATCTTGTCCAAGGACTCTTATTGGTATAGTGTCGGGAGTCTTGTCCAGTGACTCTTATTGGTATAGTGTCGGGAGTCTTGTCCAATGACTCTTATTGGTATGGTGTTGGGAGTCTTGTCCAATGACTCTTATTGGTATGGTGTTGGGAGTCTTGTCCAATGACTCTTTTTGGTATGGTGTTGGGAGTCTTGTCCAATGACTCTTATTGGTATAGTGTTGGGAGTCTTGTCCAATGACTCTTATTGGTATAGTGTTGGGAGTCTTGTCCAATGACTCTTATTGGTATAGTGTTGGGAGTCTTGTCCAAGGACTCTTATTGGTATGGTGTTTCGAGTCTTGTCCAAGGACTCTTATTGGTATGGTGTTTCGAGTCTTGTTCAAGTTTTGATAGTGCTATAGTGTTGGGAGTCTTGTCGAAAGACTCTTATTGGTATAGTGTTGGGAGTCTTGTCCAGTGACCCTTATTTGTATAGTGTCTCTGAGCTATGGATTGAGTCACATCGGAGACATCCATTACACTGTATTAATCAAATTAACCTGGATACTGCTTAGATACTTTGTCACTTTATCACAAAAATAATTTCCTGCAAATATAGCGCTTTAATGTTTTGCTGTTGCACCATTGTTTTTTGACTTTACATTTTTCGTAAAGCCTTAAGCTAAAGGGATGTCAGAAAACATGTCACAGTGTTAATCCTGGGCCAGTAAAGCAAAGTGGCCACATGACCCGCAGAGCAAGTGGCCCCTGCTGGGCCAAAGCTGGCCCATCACTGAGCCAGCATCGCCGGCCAGCCATTTAGAGCAGCAGGCCAGAGAGAGCCTGCTCCCCTTCAGCGTGTTGCCACACAAAGAGGCTGATTCACTTTACATTATTAACAACACACTGGCTTCTGCTCTGAGAGAGAGGCGGGGGGAGCGTATACTGTCGTTATACCAGTGAGGGAAACTCTCACGTGCACGCATATAGGGTACAGATTCTCTCTTTGTTTTCTCTTTCTTTCTCTCCCTTGTGTCTCCGCAGCGATCCCTGCCTTTTTCTGCTTGTCACAGACAAAGCAGCCCAGTTTTTCCAGCCTTGCAGAAGAGCTTGTAAAAAGCATGCTAATAACTGCTGGTGGGGGCGGTTTGTGTAGAGATGAATTAATAAATCCATGCTCTGCTCCAGTCTCACTGCATGGTCACTGCGGAGATGTTGTATTGTTTTGGTTTTGTCCGCTCCAACACACCTGATCCAGCTAATCAGCTCATTAACAAACTGTACCTGAGCTTAATGGGTGTGTTGGTGCTAAAACATGCCAAGCAAGCTTGAGAATCCTAACTAATACTGATCGTAGGCCAGGGATGGGCAGTATGACATCTATTATCATGGCATGATGTGCGTCCCTGATCAGGTTGTGGAGGCTTCGAAGAGTCGCGGCTCCTCAAACCGGTCCTCAAAATGTCAGCACACCTGTTGGATGCATTTGTCGTTTTTAATGACTCGATGCAGGTGTGTTTAGAGCCGGGGGGACTTGTTCAGGAACATGTTTGTATCTTGAGCATGACAGGAATGATGATATATTATCAAATATCTCAATATTTTATCGGTGACAATGTTTAGCAGATGCTAATTTTATCACATTCTATTAACCAAATTGTTTTTATATATCTTCTGACTTTGTGCAAATACTGCATTTAACCTAGTGCACCACTTAAAAAGGTTATAATGTGAGTTTGAAGTTAGTTTCAGTTTTGCATGCTAGGGGATATGCAAATGAATATATTGAGACTCTGGTACATGTGACCATGCTTGCACAAAAGAAGAGTTTCAGCACTCCAGCTCTGTCTTTCACCAGAATTAAGGTTGCTGTTGTTATAACTCCCTTTACTTTCCCACTGATATGCAGAGTCATGTGACTGACTCATTTGTTACACAGTAATAAGGTTTATCATTTTAGAGATGACCGTTTTTTTATCTAAATGGAGAAATAAAGTATAGTAAAATGAATAAAATGCAGATCTTGTTGCCTAAATGCTGAAAAACAGTATTTTTAGCTCTTCTTGAAGATCTGTTTACTAGTAGTTGTGCCATTCATCATTCTGTAGCAGGTAACAGCCTTGGACGTGTCCCATTATACAAAATTAATGGACAAAGAGCTCTTTTTGGTTTTATAAGTTTGTTATTGGCTGCTGTTGTTAAATGTATTTTAATATGGTTACAATGGTTGTTAATGACACCTGCCAGTCAATCAGAGCAGAGTATAAGCATCACTAATACATGCTGTACATTGCTGTGTTGAGTTGTTTGGCATCCCTGTGTTTGTGGTTCTCATCAGGTTAAGTGACGTAGCGTTCCTGATTTCTCCATTGTGCTTTAAAGTCCCTTTGTCTTTTGCAGGTCCACACACAACGAGCTGGAGAAGAATCGGTGAGTTCAGACTCTCACACTGACACTCCTCAGACACAAAACGTTAGAGGTGTCACTCAGTCAGAGGAACGAACTAATGTACAGCTAATTATCATAACAAATTTACATCTCACTTCCTGCTGGCTCTTTCTTTAGTGTTAGTGTTGGTGTTAGTATTAGTTTAGGTGTTAATGTTAGTATTTATGTTATTATTAAAGTTATTATTGGTGTTAGTAGAAGTGTTGGTGCTGGGGCAAGTGTTGGTGCTGGGGCAAGTGTTGGTGCTTGGGCAAGTGTTGGTGCTGGGGCAAGGGTTGGTGTTAGTACAAGGGTTGGTGTTACTACAAGGGTTGGTACAAGTGTTGGTGTTAGTGCTGGGACACGTGTTGGTGTTGGTACAAGTGTTGGTGTTGGTACAAGTGTTGGTACTAGTGTTGGTGTTGGTACAGGTGTTGGTACAAGAGTTGGTACTAGTATTGGTGTTGGTACTAGTGTTGGTGTTGGTACTAGTGTTGGTGTTGGTACAGGTGTTGGTACAAGAGTTGGTACTAGTGTTGGTGTTGGTACAAGTGTTGGTGTTGACGTTGGTTTTGGTACAAGTGTTGGTGTTAGTACAAGTGTTTATATAAATGTTAGTGTTAGTATAAGTGTTAGTATTACTGACTGAACTGTCGCTTTAAGAAGAAAATCTGGCAGAAGCTGCAGCCCATCTTAATTCACACACTCACACAAACTGAGCAGGAAACCAGTAACACATAATTTGCCATGTTACCCCCCAACCAGCATATTGAGGCTTTTCCATCTGCAGGGGCTCCTGTCTTAGCAACAGGGTACTAAAAGTGAAACTAAGAAGTGACCCACTTTTACTAATCTAAACAGCCTTCTGCCTCTCTCAGCACCTCAGGCCGGGCCTTATGCAATGCTGCTATGGTTTCCTATTACAGGCCAGAGAGCACTCGCACACGGGTCGAAACCAGACACCGCAGCTCGGCTTACCTTTACAAAGAGCCTTACGTCATTCAGGCTCATAAAAATGTTGTTTACGTTCAAGTTATTACAAATATAAAAGTGCAAATAGTTCAGAATAGAAGATGTAGGTTAGTAGCTTAATTTTGGGTCAGATTAACAGAATTACATACATGCCAACACCAGCAGTCTCCTGAGTTTGACCCCTTCTGCTCTATGTCATAGTGATGCGTATCAAATGGTGACTTTTCAGTTTGTGGGATATGTCACAATATCTGGCAACCCAACCTAGAGGCAGAGGTGTGGAAATGACCCAGTCTGATGTGCCAACTACACTGTGCTTAGAGGTGGGCAACCAGTGCCAGGCCTGAATATGTTTTGCAAAGTGAAAGTAAAGTTTTTGTGCCATTAGCCTGGCTGAAGCAGATGATATGTAACAGTTTGGAGGGTCTGAAAGCATAATTTTAATACATAGTATGTCTTATCCACATAGTGTCAGAAACCACAAAAACAAGTCATGTGATCATCAGCCTTACAGATTACACAGGAACATACATTTCTGTTGCTTATAATATTAGCTTTGTAGCTCCGGTGCAGAACTACAGTGAGAATTTTGTGAAAACATGTGTAAATATTTAATTCTAAGAGCTAAACTGTCATGTTTTATATTTTATACATAAAGTGACATATTTCCTAATGTTTTAATGTTGATCAGAATCTCAAATGATTAGAATATTTTCATGAAATTATTATTCAGACAACACCAAAAGTAACAAAAAGGCTTGAAATGTGTCAATTTATGAGAGATCAGTGGTCCCACACTATAAAGAATGTGGCAGAAGAATTTCCTGCTGCTAATTAACTAATTAATAACCCGCTAATTAACATATGAGATAATCAGGTGTGCTTGAGCAGGAAATTCACTAAACTGCTGGAATTTGGACCCTCGTAGGTCACTCATCCATGCTGGGAAACAGTGCCAATGTCCTGAAGTCTGAACAGTCCGTGTTCTTGTTGAGAATGTACTGCATGCAGCCCCTTGAGTGGTAGGAGTGTCCACAAAGCCTTATCTGATGTGGGTTAGTCTTCCACTGGGTGGGGGTCCCACATGAAGGCACACGCACACATTTAGCAGTGCCATGAACGGGTGATCAGAAAGGCTGTCTAGACCAGCGGGTATGTCTTTGCTGTCTAAAGACCAGAGTCCACGAATCATCCCGGCGCTGAGCAAGCACTTCTGTAGCTTTGAGCACACTCATTAGAGCAAAAAGCTGATCCCAGGTCAGCACTTATGTAATACACACAAGCTAGAATATATCATTATTCACAGAGTCCAAATATACACACACATACTTTATGTACTAGGCTTGTCCTGATTATGAAATTCTGACTTTGCTACTGATGCAAACTTCACTAAATAAAACAGTCATATTAGAATATTATGAACATCTACATAATAGTGTTTGCTATGTGGTGATCCCAGACGTAGTGTACATATTAGATGTTAACTGGTCCACTGTACCACTTACCAGAGTTGTTGTTCCCCTCTGGCATCGATGGC
The DNA here is from genome assembly GCA_036984385.1 of Crenuchus spilurus. Taxonomy (NCBI): domain Eukaryota; kingdom Metazoa; phylum Chordata; class Actinopteri; order Characiformes; family Crenuchidae; genus Crenuchus; species Crenuchus spilurus. Next base: position 19,202 of record BRDA01005249.1, read on the forward strand.
TCATGGGGCACCATAAGAAGTCCATTCTCAATACACAGAACATCCCACAAAGTTAGTGCTTTCTGAGATGCTGCCACCACCATGTTTCACCTGGTACTGTATTAGCATGGACATCAATCACATCACATCCTTTGTCCATGAGGATGGTTTTACACTCTGATACAACTGACTGGTGCGCTCACTTATTTATACATGCAGCAAACCCTGTCACATGACATCTGTGATGGTCCAGGGGTGGTCATACTATCCTGATATGACCATTTATGTATTTTTAATGGTTTTTGAGTGTGAATTTTGTTTGTATGGGTGGGGTTTTAGCTGTAGTTGGTGGTGTTTTGTTTGTATGGGTGGGGTTTTGACTGTATTGTGTACCTAATTTGTACATTAAAGGTGGAAGTGTAAATGTAGAAAATGAACTCGTGTAATTTAAAGGACTGAGGCTGTTTTTTCCATCTGACCAAGCATGTTTCCAAGTCTTATAGGGGTGTGGTACAACAGCTAAATAGTAAACAAACTGTCTTTGTGTACAGTCTCCTCTGTTCTCCTCCACCCCAATCAAGTGTGTGTGTGTGTGTGTCTGTGTGCGTGTGCTCGTCTCCTGCTCGGCCGACTGGTTCTGTGAGATAGCAGCCAGACGTTGTGTGTCATCAGAAAGACTGGCGCTGAGCGCTGCTTGCTTAGATACACTGAAGTCACAAACTTCACCCACCTCGCCAGCTCTGCTCAGACAGGAAGTTAAACAAGTTGTTATTGCTTCTTCCCACACACACCCGATACAGATCTGACCTTTTCTTTGAAGTCTCCGCATCCTATTTAAAGGCCTGCTTCCCTCAAAAAGTCATTTTTTTTCATGATTCTCCACATACGCTGTATGGAAAAGTATTGGGACGCCTGCTCAGTCACTGCCTATTAAAATGAAGTTTATCTGCTTTTGTCGATAGTGTCTACTACTGTCCAGAGAAGACTCTCTGCTCGATTTTGCAGCATTACTGTGAGGATTTGATTACATTCAAGTGTTGGTGAGGTCAGGATGGTGGATGATCACCACCCTCTAGCCCCACATCCCAAAAGTACTGGATGGAGCTCAATGCTGGACACTTTATACCCCTCTAGCCCACACCTCGCATTAGACATGATGCCAACAGTTTGATGTTTAGTCCTATTCTACAGGTACTAGACGAGCTGTGTGTATTTAGATATAATGTTCATTAGAAGTGGTGTCCACAAACTTTTGGACACATCAGAAGCTATGTTATATGATGGTATAAGCAGGCTTTTAGATTTTTAGACTCAGAATGATTTATTTCTGGCTGCACAGCACTAAAGGGACATGATGTATGTTCATATTTGTGCCACTAGAGGCCGCTTCAGCAGGACAGACACTCAGTGCTCGGTTTGGTGTGTTTGGGACTCAAATATCGGTAAAAAACTGCGAAAAAAAATCAGTATTTCATCATTTTTCCATTTTTTGGAAACATTTATTTCAAATTAGGATATGGCACATTGTTAATTTTTTTTATTGGCTTCTCAATATAGAGCAGAATTGAAGAGCAGACACTAGAGATGATGAGTCTACACTTTTTCACATTTCTCTACTTATTTCCATGAGCTCTTAATGAGAAATAACTCCTATCAAATGACATGTATGTATCATTACGTGTCACTTTGATTATCTTAGTTTTTGAAATACTGTGAGGGAGTTAATAATGGATGCTTGGCTGGTGTTAACTTTACCATACGGTGAAGTTGAGGTTGTTGTTGTTTGCTGTGTCATGCCAGCCTTTGAAGTGTACAGACAAGAAGACCGCTAAATGAGGAAATGGCAACCACACGGCACTTCCACAACACAATCAGCAGATGCAAACATGCAACAGTGTGGCTTCTGGTCGCCCCATCAGTCAGCTGACAAACCCAGCTCACGGAAGGAGCAGACAGTTTTGGGAAACGTGAGTTGTCTGTGCGTCATTTGCAGGACGTTTTAACACAGAGCAGTACAACTTCATATAGACACGGTGTCATATTTTATCTTCATTACACATGAAGTGACACATTTACAGTTTTAATGTAGATCAGTGTGACTTATATCTCAGATGATGATTATATGTGATGGTGAGTTTGAGTAAATGACTATAAACAGTATAAATACTGTGTATCTCTCAGAGCTACAACTGTCACATTCACTAATATCAACACTCCTGAACCAGAGACAACATCAGAAGTGTGTTACCTGGACTAAGCAGAACCAGAACTGGACTGTTAATCAGTACAAAGTCCTCTTTTTACATTTCATTTGTAAATCAGCTCCTAGAGTCTGAGAGACACAATCCAAGCTGTCTGAAGTCCAGTGTGCAGTTT
>BRDA01005249.1:21656-40136 GCA_036984385.1 Crenuchus spilurus
TATACATACACACACAACATATACATCCACTTACATACACACACACACTTACACACATACATACACTTACACATATATAAACATACACACACACACATACACCTGCATACACACTTACACATATACAAACATGCATTCATATACACACACACACACACACACACACACACACACACACACACACACACACACATATATACACTTACACATATATACACAAGCATACACACACATATCTTCATCATTACTGTCCTATCAATACCTCACTGCTGCTTTCTTTAGCCCTTTTTCTCTTTACATCATGAAACATCATGTTTTTTGATTAGTGGTCCAATAGAAATAGAAAATCTCAGTCAGTGTGTATTTACTTCTCTTTACTCACTCATATATATATATATATATATATATATAATATTCACACTGTATGGACAAAAGTACTGGGACACTTATTCTTCTGAAATCAAGGCTATTCAATAGAGTTTATTCTGCTAATGTTTACTAGATGTTGCAGCACTCTTGTGAGGATTTGATCACATTCAGCCATAAGAGTATCAGGATTTTGGATGATCACCACCTCATCCCAAAAGTACTGAGAACAGCTCAATGATGGGGGTCTTTATACCCCTCTAGCCCACACCTGGCATTAGACATGGTTCAGTAGGTTGATGTTTAGTCCTATTCTCTTGACAGAAGGGACCAGGCGAGCTGTGTGTGTTTGTGCATGTGTGTCAGCTGAATACATTCAGACTCGTGTGTGTATATAATCTGATGTACTGAGTGTGTGGTATCGTCCTTCACTCACACTCTTCTTCACCTCTGCACATGTCATCACGTTCCACATTCACACTCATCTGCTTCATTCATTATTCACTCGCTGGCAGAGCAGAATCTGGGACGAGCAGGATGGGCTCATTTAGTCTGACTTTATTTTATTTAAGTGCAGAATCACTCATCAGTCAGACCTGTTGTCTCTGAAGACGACTGCATGTCTAACTGTGTGGAATAACGTGTTTACACTTTCAGCTTCTGTACACAACACACAAAACAGCTTCTAATACAGTAACTACACACACTGTAATTCACCACTGTTGTGTTGGAATGTCAGCTGGACCAGGTCATGTCCTCAAACGGGTCAGGTTCTCTACATTCTGCAGCTGATCTGAACACAGACACCACCCACCTCAATCAGATCCGATCAAAGAGCAGGACTACACCCCCCCCCACACACACACACACACACACCAAAACAAGGTCCACACACTGCAGTTTATACTTCACCTCAACACTCCCACTGCTTTACTCCGAGTGTCCTGCAGTAAAGTGACAGCTGCCAAATTTGGTACTGAGTGCTGTGGAAACACGTGTACTCATGCTGAATGTACCAGCCTGTGAAAACCACACACACACACACACACTAATACACTCAAAACACAGTAAAAATAGTCGGGTTTTGCCTGTGGGAACCTTCAAAAGAGCAACAGCACAAATACAGGCCCTGAAATGTGAGTGTGTGTGTGTGTGTGTGTGTGTGTGTGTGTGTGTGTGTGTGTGTGTGTGTGTGTGTGTGTGTGTGTGTGGAGGAGATCCCTGAGCAGTTGGCTGTAAGAGGAGTGTGTACTCTGCAGCAAGACACCAACAAAGAAATCTCTGAAGTTCTCTCTCTCTCTCTCTCTCTCTCTCTCTCTCTCTCACAGTGTGTGAGTGATGTATTGTTACACCTCTGCAGCTCATCTGGTTTATGTGTGTACTACTGATCTCCTCTTAAACTAGAGCAGCTTATTACTGAGTCGTGTGTGTGTGTGAGAGAGAGAGAGAGCAGGTCTGAACTTGTCCAGCTGGTGTGTGTGTGCACCTCAGTGCGTTCTGTTTTAGCCTGTTCTTCTGTAACCGGGCCGTGTACACTGTGTCCCCTTTACAGAACGGGACAGTCCAACACAGTAAGTCAGCCAAGACTGTACACTCACCGGCCACTTCATTAGGTACACTACACTCACTGTATACTCCACTGAGCATACACAGACTGTAGTCCATTCTACAATAGTCAGGACCCCCACAGAGCAGGACGATCATTGTCAGTGACACTGACGTGGTGGTGGTGTTTTGAGTCTGCATCTGCAGATTTGAGTTAATGTTTTGTTGCCCCACAGTAAAGCTGTTAAATCTGTAATAAATCACAGGGCTGTTAAGATGTGTTTTTGCTCTCAGGAGTGTGTGAACACTCAATGTTCAACCAGGAGAAACAAGAATGTTTCTGAGAAGAACAGAACAGACTGTATTGCCCAAACACAGGCCGTCTCTGGCTGCATGTACCCACGGCATCGTGGGCAGTTTTAACAGTGTGTGTGTGTGTGTGTGTGTGTGTGTGTGTGTGTGGATATACGAGAACTGCCGGACACGTGTTGTGTAATCTTGCTGCAGATGGAGTGTCATTCACACAGTTCCAGTTGAGGAGTGGACGAGCTATTCTTGGACACACATACACAATCATGGACTGTTACACACCCACACTTGTCACGCAGATACTCCACACACTCTCCTAATGAACATCACACACACTTTATCATACACTCACTGCAGAAGGTTAACACAGCGCTGAGCAGCTCATGAACACTTAGGGTTGTCACTCATTATATATGTATGTAGATACTCTGATTAGCTATAACATTAACATCACTTCCTGTCTGCAGTCATACAGCTCCACCAATATGGTTCTTCAGTGGCTGATGGCCATACTGATATTCACAGTCTTTTTGCAGCTGATCAAATATAAATATAAAAGTACACCTATTTTTCACTTAATAGAAACGGATAGCTTTATGACAGGGTTGGCAGATTGCTGCAGTGGTTTCTAGCCAAGAAGTTTCAGAAATGCATGAAAAACCAGCTGGTATTCAGCATTTCAACAACATAAAGTAGTTAAACCAAAATGTCCTAATAATAAACTGCTGATATCGTAAACTGTACAGACCAGTAATTATAAATTATGAACATATTTAAATTGTCTTCAAAACACTAGGGGGAGCTCTAACATTGTTCTACAGCAGCTACACTGATAAGACTGCCTGTAGAGTGGTGACACTGACACTAGGGGGAGCTCTAACATTGTTCTACAGCAGTTACACTGATAAGACTGCCTGTAGAGTGGTGATACTGACACTAGAGGGAGCTCTAACATTGTTCTACAGCAGTTACACTGATAAGACTGTCTGTAGAGTGGTGACACTGACACTAGGGGGAGCTCTAACATTGTTCTACAGCAGCTACACTGATAAGACTGCCTGTAGATTGGTGACACTGGCACTAGGGGGAGCTCTAACATTGTTCTACAGCAGCTACACTGATGAGACTGCCTGTAAATGTGGCAGTTTTGTTTAGTTTATTGGCCTCGCAAGTTGATTTGTTTATTTTGTAAAATAATTGATTATCTGATTATCTAGTAACAACAATAATCAGCCCAATTAATCTGCTGGCCACTGATCATACAGGTGCACTTATACTCTCTGTATACTTTTGTTAACCTTCATTCACAGCAGAGATGCACTGGGGTATCTGTGCATGTATGTATGGTGGCACCTACATCTAAATTAGATGCCATACTGAGTCGGTTTGTAAAAGCTCTTGTGCACAGGAAGTAAGACCCAAAGTTGTACCACACAACTTTGATTGTTCATCTATTATATACAGTAATCTCAGTTACAGTCCTGCTTTGTTTAGACACAGCCCTAGCCTAACACACCCTCATCTAATATTCAGCAGCTTCTGAAAGCCTGGACTAGCAAGAATAGGTGTGTTCAGTCAGGGTGGGACAATATGGGTTTTTCAGCAGCTGATGTTGATATTTAGGACGCATGGCAACTGATGGCTGATATACACAGCCATATGAGAACATAATGACCACCCCTGCTTTGGCCTGGGACTACTGCATACAAATAAGTGAGCATAGCAGTCAGTTGTAGCAGAGTGTAAAATCACAAAGGACGTGATTTGACTGATGTTCATGATAATAGAATACCAGGTGAAACATGGTGGAGGCAGCATCCCTGAAAGCACTACCTCTGTGGGATGTTGTGGAGCTGCTGTAGTGGAAGTGTACTCATAGATTGAAATTACAGGGCTGGTCAGGTGCCTTTGGTGCCGACAAGTGGTACAGAGCAATAAACACACTACAGTGTAATGTCTACAATGAACACTGTCAGTAATCTCCACCACTGTGTGGTAGGTGGTCATAACTGTGTATCTGACTGTGTATAAAGCTGTTATCATGATCAGGCTCCCTGTGTATGTGCCTGTTAGCCTGATTATCTAAAACCAATAACAATCCCTGGTCTCACTCATTCATAGTGTATCCAGAGCTACATTCTAACCAGACAACACTAGTGTGTTTCATTTCAGTATGACTAGTGACACACACCTGACTGACATGTTTAAAATACTTCCATTTCTGTAACAATGAAAGCACCAGTCAGTTCTCATCCTTAGTCACTGGGTGGTGGGTAGCCTTTCATTATCATTCATTCATTTCAAACTAAAACTCCAGAGGTGGATTCCAGTGATTACATCATCCTAACATAGCATTCAATTCATTTCCCTATACGTCTGTACGTCCCTCTGGATCATGTGACATGAACAACATGGACAAACAGTCATTTATTTGATATTTATTACTCGTAAAGTGATTTTTTTCTCTTTTAATGTTGATCAGTATTGACTCCAGACACAGATATTTCTGTGTAAATGACTATTCCAACAGTATAAAGCATAAAAAGGTTTGAAATATGTCACTCTATAAAATATATGACTAATGCACTAGTGTATCATTAGCAACATCAGCTCAACAGTCTGCATTTATCTTTCAGTTCTGTTACTTTTAGCTCATTTAATTATAGACCAGAGTCCAGTCTCAGTACATCTTCACTACAGCAGCTCTACAACATCCCACAAAGTTAGTGGTTTCTGAGATGCTTCCTCTACTATGCTTCATAGGTACTCTATTATCATGGACATCAGTCACATCACGTTCTTTGTCCATGATGATGGTTTTACACTCTTATACAACTGACTGGAAGTTAATTTGACAAAGCAAACCAAGCCTCTGCTGGGGGTAATCCTGTTTTACGTCCTGCTTACAGTCTTTTAGTTATTATTGTCATTATACCACAGGGAGAAGTGTAGAGATGTTATGAGTAGGGCAGTCACTGGAAAATGTACAAAAACGCTCGTAACGCTCAACATGGCATCTAATTTGTGCAAACTCCCACTTTTCAACAAACGAGCCAATCAGATTGCAGATCCGCCCTGAAGAGCTGTGTGCTGGTGTATTATCCAGAACACAAACTTGTTTTAAACTCGTTATGTAAGTTGACAAACAAACTATTTACATCATTTTTATCAGATTTGATGCCAGATATGTTCTTGAGACATTTTGGTTTTGTGTATACAGATCACTTTACATCTCTACGTAAGCACTTATACTCACACACAACCATATACAAGTACAGCATCTTCCAGAGTGCACTGTAAATAACAATAATGCACTACGGTATTATTCAGTCTGTGGTGCTGTGGAGTTATGGGCTAAGCATGATGTATATACTTTACATGGACAAGCGTATTGAGACACTTGCTCATTCATTAGGTATTAAAAAGAGTTTATGCTGCTTTTGTTGGAGTAACTGTCTCTCCAGACTAGACCAGATGTGTGTTTGTGTCAGCTTACTTTTATTATGAGTTCACAAACGTTTGGAAGAGGCATGTACAGACACATCTCTTCAGTGATCATGTGTGTGATGGAGGGAGAGACAGAGCGAGAGACATGGGCTGTTCTGGTATCTGTGCCCTGTTTGTTACACTCACAACTATGATAAGACAGTACACATGCTTCTATCTTTACGTGTGTGTGTGTGTGTGTGTGTGTGTGTGTAGGATAGGGTGACAGTAGATACACTGATAAGAGACATGCACAGATAGTCATCTGTCTGTCTCGCATCATGCAGGACTCCATCAGTGTTCATTGTTCATGTGAACATATCAGTGTCTGCATACCGGTCCCTTTAACACCACAGACTGTGTGTGTGTGTGCGCCAGTTTCACCCTGACCCGATGTGGTCCAGGCATGGAGCCTTATATACAGCAGGTAGCACCGTACAGCCTTAACAACCTGTGTTCATGTTCATATCATACAGAACAACAGAAACCCATCTGGTTGGCACAATGGAACTCTGAACGGGCACCGACCCATGTGTGTGAGAGAAATTGAATACAGCCTCGTGTGGCAGGACTGCAGCTTGTGTGATCATATTTACACACTGATATTGTTATTTACAGCTCTACAGTGTGTTTATAGTTGTTTGGTGACTTGTTTGTGTGTGTGTGTTACAGACGAGCTCACCTCCGTCTGTGTCTGGAGCGTTTGAAGACCCTCATCCCGCTGGGACCGGACTGTAACCGCCACACTACACTGGGCCTGCTCAACAAAGCAAAAGCACATATAAAGGTAACACACACACGCACACACAGAGCTTCCTTTTACTTTGTGAAAACTTTCGATACATTAACTCACACAGTTAGTTATCAAATCCTACTATTTTAAAGTACAGACTGGTATTCATATCATTATGAGGACATTTGGTGCCCACAGAGAGTTTGAAGAGTTTAAGAGGCCTCACACACGTACTACACCCTGTATATAATAGAAACACACACCTTTGTGATGTTCAAGAAAAATAAGTCACACTGATCAACATAAAAAGACTGAAATATGTCACTTTATGTATAATAAACATAAAATATGACTTTAGCTTTTTGAACATTTTCTAATATTTGATGTGTATAAAGAAGTAAACAGTAAATATAATGTAAAGTGCACTCATATACAGATGTAAAGGTGCTGCTGTAGGATGTTTGTGCTTCCTACAGCTTAGTTTATCCTGTTTTATTGATTGTGTGTGTGTGTGTGTGTGTGTGTGTGTGTGTGGCCAGAGGTCATGTTCTATTGCACTACAGTGGTGTATTGTCACTGTTCACATTAACAGGGTGTGTATGTATTGATCTGAGCTAGGATGTGTAAGCCACTGTAGTAAACACACACACACACACACACACACACAGTGATAGGAAAGCCTGTTCGCTGCTAGAATGAAGTATAAATAATATTTAAAGAATAAGAAACAAAGTATTACATTTCATCCATTTCCATTAATTATCACTAAACTGTATGAATTCATATACTTATACATATGCTTCATGTTCAGAATGTTGAGCTGAGCTGTAAAAACGTCTAAAATGAGAAATCAGCACTGACAGAAGTGATGATAACGTTTATTTAATGTGAAATGACAATAAAATTACATACAGGAGGCATGATTCAATATATTACAATACTGTAGGTCAAACTTCATGTTTATGTTGGAGTGGAAGAGTCTAATGGCTGAAGACAGGTTACAACATCGCCATCTAGTGGTCAGGAGTTTTAGAGAATTAATTCACCCATCCATCCATCCATTATCCCACCCGCTTAATCCTTATCAGGGTCGCGTTTAGTCCCCTACCCCCTCACTGGACACAGGGCAGGGCATCACAGTATCCCAACTAAGCCCAGGACAGTGTGCCAATCCATCGCTGGGTACACACACATACACACACACAAACAAAAATGAGAATTGATTCAATATCACAAAATATACTATTGTGATCCTAACCCTACTTAATTGTAATGTTTCTTCCAGCCCTGATTAAGTAATGAGCTGTATTAGTGACATTGTAACGTTAATATGTCTCTTTGTGTCTCTGTAGAAGTTGGAGGAGACTGACAGGAAGTCTCAGTATCAGTTGGAGAACTTAGAGAGGAAGCAGAGGCACCTTCGCCGGCAGCTGGACTTCCTGCGGGGGAGCTGTGGACTTGGGGAGGCCGAGAGGATACGCTCCGACAGTGTGGGCTCCACCCCCTGCTCCGACCGTTCAGACTCCGACCAGGGTACACACACACACACACACTGCACACACTGATTCTAACATCTTCAGCCATATCACCAACCAGTGTCCTTACTGACTGACATTGAGATTTAATTAAGGGACATTTAGAGAATTTTGGTCTGGTGTCAACAAAATGATTCAGATAATGTATGTAATTGTATATATTAATGTATGTATGTGAATACCGAACCCAGAACCAAGAAGAGCTTGCTTCAAAAGCTTTTGCTGTTGATGCATCTGAATTAACAAAATATGTAATGAATATCAGAAAAATATGACATATTTCTAGCTTTAAAGGAGCAATCAGTCATTTTTACCCCCAAACAAAAAGCACCATTTATGCCCCATAGAGCAGGTCCATCACCAGGGTTGGCCATGTTTAAAATAGGTTTAATACTGACACCTCCAGGCCATCAGGTGTCAGTATAATGATTGTTTCACAACATTTGCTGGAAAAATTGCTGACTGCTCCTTTAACTTATTTTATTGCCTTGGTCTGCATTGTTCTGATGATAAAATAAGCTGACTCGCTCTCTCTATCTCTATCTCTCTATCTCTCTCTGCAGAGGAGATTGAGGTCGATGTAGAGAGTACTGAATTCTCCCATGGAGAGCTGGACAGCGTGAGCACAGCCAGCACCAGCGACCTGGACGACCACAGCAGCCTGCAGAGCCTGGCCAGTGACGAGGGCTACTCCTCCTGCAGCCTCAAGCTGGCCTTCAGCTCCTAGACACACATACACACATACACTGTCCCAATCACAGCAACTACCAACACCCCCCCAAATCACAGTCCACTCCCTCCAGTGACGTGCGGTGAGGTTCATGGTTGCGGAGGCACTGACTCCTTTAGAGTCAGATTTACAAATATATAAACCCAAAAGGGGAGCTTATTCAATTGGCTACTGGTTATTTCGTATGTCATCAGCGTTCTTCACACACACACACACTCACTCGCCTCTGCGTAAAAGGACAGCAGCAACAAGCAGCCGTTGGCTCACGTACACCCCCTTCAGTGCGGCAGAGTACTGCCCTGCGTCACGCTGTGCCTTTTCAGTGCAGTTTTATGTCCCATCAGCAAACCTAAATATGTGAGTAACAAACATTAAACGTAAATGGTTAAAGACATTAGCCAGGGTATAAATCAGGGTATATAAACGTATATGCAAACATTATATTGGCGACATGCAGCGATACGGCAACAGGCACGCGCCAACTGCATGTATCAACCCAGTTTGTGATGGACTACGCATTCAGAGGTGAGGCTGAGCTCGTTGCTGCCGCACCTCACGTTTCACCCTTGTATTTGAACAGGAAATCATTTTGACTATAAAAATGATCGAAATTAGTCAAACAAAGATCAGTGGACAAATATGAATATTCATTTTATGTTATAATTATAATTTTATGTTATCATTTTTTTTCTTGTCATGATGACAAGTGAGGCTCTGCCTCACCTGCCTCCCCTGACCGCACGTCCCTGACTCCCTCACACTCCACCCCAGCGTCATCACCGCCCCCCTCGACCAATCAGAATCTGCCTTGAGTTTGTCATTCAGGTGACCAGAGCACAAGCCTTTCACCAGAGCAGTGACGTGAGCCAGCTTTGACCTACAGTTCCAGTTTTTATAGAGCGTTTGTAAGGATTCACTCCTATTTGATTCAGATTTTTACTCTTGACCTTTGAAACGTTACTAAAAGCTTTTGAAGTTGACGTGTAAAAGGCTTGTGAGATGGTCACCTGTGGACAGAAAAGAAAAACAAACGGACAAAATGAGTCTACTGGAGCTCCTGACATATCAAGCTCAGCAGCCCCACGTCTTTAGATCAGATGTGTGGTTTCATAAGGCTGCCAGTACCGAGGCACGAACTCCATCGATTGGTGCTACATCCTGAATACTGCAAATCAGAAAAATACGAGATCATTCCCAAAGGATTATGGGATTCCTCTTTTTATTGGTGCATTTAAACTGTGGAAGCAGCTACCATAAGAAACTCTGCACTGTCCCGCTGTAGAGCTGTCCACACAAACCCCCCTCGACCATAGCATTCAAATAGATGTCCCGACTAGCAGTAACGAGCAATAACTCCTTTAGCCCCGCCTCTACGTTAGGCTCCCCCTCTCCCCCTCTCGTTTTAGTTTTTCTCTCCAATGGCACTTTTCAGTGTCCGTCCAAAAGAGCAAAATCCAACTTGCTTGTTGTTTTTTGTATATAATACATAAATAGTTTAATAAATTAAGACAAAATGAAAAAAAAAGAAAATGGAATTTAAAAATGGTAGATACCCAAGGGTAGAACTATTGCCTCTGTTGCTGTTTGTCTTGTGTTTTTTGTGCATTTTAAATTATATTTTTGGAAAAATTGACTATCCTCCTCAGATGCGCTGGCAGAGTGGCATGGACAGTATTACAACTATTTAGTTCATCTTTTTCAAAAATTTGCCCATTTGAAACACGTATTTGAATTCGTAGCCCCTCCAAAATCATCTAAAACGCTCCGAGCAGGTCTGCGGTGGGACCCTGAGCATGGACCTGCGAGCTGTGCTCTTATTATTTATTAGATAGCTGTTGTTTATTATTATTATTTGTGTGTTTTGTGTCGACGCTTGAGAGGCATTCCACTTTAAGCACAGCGGGGGGTCACTTTGTATGAGAGATTACCCAGGATGCACCGGGACGGTCCCTCCCTCGTTTTTGCTCAGTGGAAAGAACGAGCCGTCGGGGTTTTCTTTATTTTGTTTATTTATTTCTCCTCCCTGATACAGCACTGGAGGAGAAGAGTAATTTATTTGTTCTTTGTTTCTCTCTCTGCTTTGTTATGCATTCCTCTCCGCTCTTACTGAGACAAAGGAGACGCAACTGAGTCTAATTAGATTTACTTTGAGCCTGAATTTGTCCTGCTATGGCTGCTGTTCAGAAGTTGAGAAAGAGCTCAGCAAAAATAAGAAAGTGAAAGTAAAACCACCCGAATGTCCATCTGCACTGGGTGTGGCGTAGCAAGATAACCTCAGCCTGAGCGAACCTGCTGATCTGGCTAACAGAGTGTGCAGAATTTTACACTTTCGTTCACAGCTGGTTGTCGGCAGAGTTGGCACTCTTGATTGAACACAGCCGGACTGAACATGGTGCTGTTTTTAACACCAGGCCAAACTACAAATGAGCACTGTATCTCTCTTTTTCTTTCTCCCTGATTTTGATGACATAACTACCTTTTTTTCTTGTGTCTTTATACATTATTTGTCATTTTTATTTCCTTTTTTTCCTTTAATCTGCACTTAAAACCAGGGCCCATATTGAGAACCACTGCTTTCTAACAACACCAAGGAAAACAACTACCAAAGGCCACCATACCGGACTTTTGGGCCACCCTGTCAGATTTTTTGGCCATTATACTCGTCATTGGGTCACTGTATGAAACTTTGGGCCACCGTACCAGTTCACCAATGCAAGACTTTGGGCCAGCAAACTGGTCTTTAGGCCACCACACTGGTCTATAGACAACCATACTGGTTTTTGGCTCACCATACCAGACTTGGTGACCTGTTGATCTGGGATCAGGTCGCCCACATAAGCAGCAACACTGACCGGTAGAAAGTGATCAGATACAGATGTGCAGCTGGTAGCCAGTAGCATCAACCTTATCAGTAATTCTGATCCAGGATCAGTCCCAACGTACTGAGTAGGATATTAAATGTACATCTGATTGCAGATCAGGCTCCACATTTCTAAAGCATTATAAAGAGAAGGCATCTGATCCCAGATCAGCATTAATCCCCAGAGACTGAACACCGGGCGTAACGGGCGAGTTTCCAGAGATCAGTGTGAGCAGCTCTGGAGCGGTGCTTGGCTGTGATGAGGACGCCCCCTGCAGGCTCTCGGGTGTGTTGAGAAAGCAGCTCTGGTTAAGGGAGAATGGGCCTTGAGTTAGATGAAGCTATTCCAGCTGGGAGAAGCGAGTTCCTGCTGAACTTTTGTGGCCATTCTTTGTAAACATGCACTCTGATTATATCTGTAAGTCAAACTGCAATACTTACAATAAACACCAAGATTGTCCAATCTGAAGACCAAAACGTGTCCGTGTCCCTCATTTCAGTCTTGCTCAATATTTCTGATGCCGTGTAATACAAATGTCTTTATAATGGAGGTGATGGGAACCAGACGTCACGATGTCTACAACACAGACATGGCCCATTTAGTTTACTATCCAGAACTTCCAGTGAGTGTTTATATATAGTGTTAAATTGTGAAAATCTGTGGCTCAGCAGGCTAAGACGCTGACACTATGACCAGAGGATCACGAGTTTGAATCCTGGTAATGCTGTTTGCCATCAACAGCCGGGGCCCAAGAGAGCAAAATTGGCAGGAGGAGGCATGTGCACGTCTTCAGTCTCCTAGAGTCAGGGACAGTGCAAAGTGATGGGGAGAGACACTAATGGGTTGGGTTAGTTGGCGACTACCACATTGGGAAAGGAAGAAAATTGGCAAAAATGATAAGAATAAAAAAATTGTGAAAATCTGGAATGTATGTTCTCATTGGGGACTATTTTACTGTACTTTTTTATAGATGCTAAATTGTAGACGTTCAGTTCTATGAATCTCAACCAGCTAATGATGGGCTTGCGTAACTAAAACTGTCCAACAGGTCTGGTATAGAAATGTGAATATCAGTTATGCTAGAAAAAATGACATTTTCTGGAATTAAACCTCTATATGAATTCATTATTTTACAAAACACACTGATCTATACACTCATCCCTGAGCTAGTGTGCCACCTAGTGGTTGTTGTAGTGAACAACTCACTCAACCCAGGAACATTCAGCGCTCTTGAAGATCATGTAAAATTTCACTTCACCAATCCAAACCATAAAATAACATCTGAATCATTTTCTCAAACCCTGCACTTATTAAGTGGTAATTCACTTAAATAACCAAACCTTTCACTTGAAAAGCTCCAAGTTATCATGTTATTAATCATAAAACACATGAAGGGCTGTTTACACACAGTAAGATTTAGGCAGATTCAGACTGAAAATGTTAAAACACAGCAGAGCTAAAGATTACAGAGTTCTGAGATTCTGAGCTGATTATAGTCCTCAGGGCAGCTGCAGGTCTTTATCAAGTCGGACCATTTGAATGGTTTGTCGTAGGAAATTGCACAGTTCTCGCAGAAGAAAAGAGCTCCAGTCATATTGAGCAGTGTGTGGGTTTGCTTTTGTTTTCTTAATTAGACCTTTTTGACTTGCGGTGACAGACTCTGTGTTAGCTTTACCATACTATAAGTTATGTTTACGAGTCTAGTGAGACTCAATAGCCATGTGATATATATGATAATACAAGGGTAACTATTCAGTATATTACAATACTGTACTGCAATGTTCAAAATACACAACACCATATATAAAAAGAAAAAGACCGATCTGCACATTAGATACCAGCCCATAAACCTCAATAATCACTGTTAATCACTAGAATAGGAGATATTAGTCAATAAACAACCTCATTATACACTATTAATCACTACAGTAGGACATATTAGTCAATAAACAACCTCAATAAACACTATTAATCACTAGAATAGGAGATATTAGTCCATAAACAACCTCAATTAACACTACTAATCACTAGAATAGGTGATATTAGTCCATAAACAACCTCAATAAACACTATTAATCAGTAGAATAGGTGATATTAGTCCATAAACAACATCAATAAACACTACTAATCACTAGAAGATGAGATATTAGTCCATAAACAACCTCAATAAACACTATTAATCACTAGAATAGGAGATATTAGTCCATAAACAGCCTCAATAAACACTACTAATCACTAGAAGAGGAGATATTAGTCCACAAACAACCTCAATAAACACTATTAATCACTATAATAAGAGATATTAGTCCATAGACAACATCAATAAACATTATTAATCACTAGAACAGGAGATATTAGTCCATAAACAGCCTCAATTAACACTATTAATCACTAGAATAGGAGATATTAGTCCATAAACAACCTCTATTAACAATATTAATCAGTAGAATAGGAGATATTAGTCCATAAACAACCTCAATAAACACTATTAATCACTAAAATAGGAGATATTTGGCCATAACCAACCTCAATAGACACTATTAATCAGGGGCGTTGTAGTGGAGTGTAAAGTGGAATTTTATTTTCCTTTAAATATTAAAGGAAATCATATTTAATAATAGGGGCAGTGGCCCTGGGTACTGCTTGTGCTAGGGCCCAGAATTTGGTACTACAGCCCTTCTGAGCACTTACACAGAGTCAACACTAGATGGCTCTCTGAGCCTGTGACTGAGATAAGAGACTGTACAGACCTTCTCTAGATATTAAAGTGATCATTTTTTCTTTAAAATTAATGAGCCACAAGCTTCCATAAGACAGTGAAATCGTTTACTGTACAGCGGATACAGTGATGTGTTATATTCAGTTATAATTTACTGTATATTATACTATACTATCTTCTACTCTTTGTTATTATTACTATTATTGAGGTAAGAGTCTGTGATGGTGTAACTGCTCTGGGACTATTTTAGTGTTGTGGGTGGTGATGTGTTCCTGTACATCACTGTTTTAAAGGGAAATTCTACCATTTGTTATAGAATGTATTACATTTAAAGGGTTAAATTTGAAGTCAAACATTGTATTCTAGACAAACTTACTAAACAAAATGTTATTACAGTTATGATGCATTTAGCATTGACCATTATCAATATTATGGATCGAAGCTGGGATAAAGAATGTCAATCAATGGTTATATTTGAGTTAGGATGTCTGGTTCCCATCAGCGCCATTATTAAGAAACCAGCGTGTTACATCACTTCACTCTGAAAGAAATATAGAAGTAAAGTGCAAATTCACTGGTATTTGACATAAATGAGATTTTTAAGTGATGTCATGTACAGTGAGTATGGACAGATGGACAGTACCGAGTCAGTGGTTCTGACTGCAGGTCGGCTCCTTGTACAAATTCTCATCCAGACTAAAGTGAAGGTGGACGAGGTCATTAGAATGACTACAGTCTGTACCTGTAGGAGGATGAAGTGGACCTGTATGCTCAGTGCAGATAACCTGGACACTGACTGGAGACAGAAACTAGAAGTTGGTTCTGCTTCTTCTCTGAGTCATAACCCAGATTTGCTAGGTTGATTGACAGCTCTCAGCATGACGAGGGCTCTTCTGATTTATGAGTCATCAGGTGTGATCTGAGGTGTGTATGTACTCACAGAAATATTACAGCCGTCGCCGAGCCTGATACACACACACATCAGGGATTTTTTTCTGATTTTAACCAATTCTGTAAACGTATCGCTGATCAAATAAAAGTTATTTTATAAATGTTTAAGAATGTAATGTGACATCAAGTCCAACAAATCATTTATGTCACATTCAATTTATTGAGTCTTCTTTATTGTCAACTAATTAGTATTGTTGTAGTAAAGATCATTAGAACTGATTAAAGACTAAGACCAGGACCAAAATCAAGACACACTGAGTCTGATTTAAGACCAAGATTTATTAAGACCAAGACTAAGACCAGATAAAAATAAATAAAATATGAAATAAAAAATTATGAATAAATTCAATTATTTAAAAAAAGACCAGGACTCATTGAGTCAAGACCAAAACCAAGACCAAAACCAGGACGCGTCAAGTCATAGTCAAGAGAAAGCTTAAAGAAGTGTGGCCAGGGGTGTGGCACCAAATTCTGGGCCCTATGGACAAGCAATGCACAGGGCCCCTCACCACTATTATCCAATATTATTTCCTTAATATTTAAAGGAAAATAAAATTCCAGACTCCTCAAGGGCCCTCACCCCACTTGGGGCCCTGGTAACTCAGTCCCACTTTTCCCCCCCACTACCACGCCCCTGAGTGTGGCTGATAGGTCTCTGAACCATCAGGACTTGACTGAAGTACCTTTGTAAGAAACCCAACTCCCAACTGCTCCCTGGGCACTGTGGATGATAGAGGGCAAGTACGCTCACTGCCCCCTAGTGTGTGTCTGCCTGTGTTCATGGTGCATAGTTAGAGGTCAAATTCCTTGGTGTGTGGCTCTACAACTCTAGAGAAAGTCCTGCTTTTCTGAGCAATCTGTTTTTCCTGAAGGGCAGGACTTTCTCTGCAAACAGATGACATATTGAGCGTTACGAGCGTTTTCATTAATTGACCATAATAGGCTTTATATCATCATTTAATGGGAGGAGCTAAGCAGTTCTGTGTCAAGCCAGACATATACAGTGTCACCACTAATCACGTATATTATATTCCCAGCTTTTATTTTACTTTTACAGTGAGAGTAGACAAAGAACTGAGGTCATTATACGTATTACTCTGGGACTATTTTACTGCTCCACAGAATACGGCTGTAGTCAAGCCATGATTGGGTCTTGTAGTGTGTCCTGTAGTCCTCCTCAGCCACAAATAGGGATGCTCAGTTACTCACTGGGTCATCTTCAACAGTACTGCTGACCCAGGATCAGTCTGCAAGGCTCTGAGTCCCCACACTGTTGAATCCACAGATCCACAGTCAGGCCAGTCAAGCTTCTTCACTGGGACAGTCACACCACTGACCCCAGAACAGAACCTTTAGGTCCATAATGACTCAGACTGTGGTGAGAAGACACTAGACATGTCCACATCATCATCATCATCAAATCCTTTTTAGACCAGGTCACCTAGAACGCTTTTAAATCAGATGGTAGTAACATCGTCGAAAATGGTTCAGGAGTGGTTTGAGGAACATAAGGAGTTTAAGGTCTTGACTTGGCCTTCATTTTCTCCATCTGATTGAACATCAGTGTGATGTGGTGGACTAGCAAGAAGAATCAACTCCACCTCACAGCTTACAGGACCTTCTGTTAACACCTTGGATCAGTCTCAGAGGTCTTGTGGAGGCCACGCCTGACTGGATCAGAGCTGTTTTAGAGGCACAGTGAAGACCAACACAACATCAGGCCGGTCTTTTTAATGCTAGAGCACTACCACATTCACAGCCATGAACATCACAGAAGACGAAGTGCTGTGAAAAATCACATTTAAAAACCTAAAAAGAATATGAAGATATTTTTGACGTTTCCGCGTTGGAGGTGAAATATTAGACGAGGGGCTGCTCACGAGCTCTGAAACTCTCTGAAACGATTGTTCCGGATTGAGTGAGCTGTGTGTCACTGAAATGTGACACTACATCAGAGTTACAAGACTTCTGGACACCCACAGATAGTTACTCTGAACTGGACAAGTGGAGAGACTCCAGATCAGAGGTGTCTAACTCCAGTTCTGGAAGGTCGGTGTCCAATACAGGTTAGTGACACTGCAGTTAAACCTGCTGAGGTGAATCAGGAGTGTTTGATCAGGAAGATCAGCAAACTGTTCAGGAACCCGGCGACCTGGATTGTTGACTGGTGAAGATACTGTTGGATGGGCTCAAAACTGAAATCATCATCTACAGAACCTTATAAAATACACACTTCAATACAGTTTAAAAGGTTTTCTACTGGAGAATTGCGGTGAGGATTTGATTGCATTCAGCTGTTATGATGTTCACCACCACTACCTCTGCTGAGGCAGGGGGGTCTTTATACCCACACCTGGAATTAGACATGGTGCCAACAGACAAGTTGTGTGTGCATTTGACAGCAGTGGGTGACCACTAGCTGAATTATGAGTCATCGGAAGAGGTGTCCACAAACTTTTGGACACAGTGCATGCTTGACGGGTGCTGGTTTATGGCGTTAATGGGTGTCAGTGGGCAGGAGGGGTGAAATATGAATGGCATGTATGTGTTTTTCTCTTTCCTGTTCACAGTGCTGAGTGTGTTGGGTACAGAGTGTTTGCGGCTCTCAGCACAGACTGTGCTGCTGCATCAGCTGTGAGTGTGTGATCCTGAACACACACACACACACACACACACACACAACTCAATATGGGCATCTCACAGTAAAGGCCTTAAAGGTGAGTAATGACAATGTGTGTGACAAATGATGAAGCTCAGTGTTTTATATCAGTGTGTGTGTGTGTGTGTGTGCGTGTGCGTGTGTGTGTGTGTGTGTGTGTGTAATGATGAAGCGGAGTGTCTTCTTCCTGTGTGCTACGTAACGGGACAGATGGGTGACTATGACAGATCTCACACACACAATAACAGCTCGAGGTACCTCTCAATTCAGTCAGAGTGCTCAGTATGAAGACGTCAGCATCGATAATGCTCTCTCTCACACACACAAACACACACACAGGGTGAAGTGAGAAAACTCAATGAGAGAAAACAGCAGAGTCAGGAGCGACATTACACACCCTGATGATGCTGAATGTTTCGGACTCTGACGTCTGCTGATTCTCTCTAATTCTGCTGTGTGTGTGTGTGTGTGTGTGTGTGTGTATGTGTGTGTGTGTGTGTGTTTAAAAGTCCTCTATTTACATTTCATTTGTAAATCAGCTCCTAGCGTCTGAGAGACACACAATCCAAGCTGTCTGAAGTCCAGT
>BRDA01005251.1:1699-13377 GCA_036984385.1 Crenuchus spilurus
CCTGTGAAATAGTGGGAGAATAGTCTGGTCAGACGAGACCAAAAATTAACTCTGGATGCCATAATACACACCATGGCACATTTCATATAACTAAAGGAAGGATGAATAGACAAATGTACTCAGACATTCTTGATTAACGTTTGCTGCCATTGACTAGGATGATGAAGATGAAATGAGGATGGACATTTCAGCAAGACAATGATCCCAAACACACAGTCAACAAAGAAAACGAAGCTGCTAGAATGGCCCAGCCAGTCACCTGACCTACATCCAACTGAAAATCTACAGAAGGAACTAAAGCATACACAGTAAATATGTCAGTGTTAAATCAACACTTTTAGAGTTAAATTAACACTGAGGGTAAAAATTTTAACACTCCCAGTGTTAATTTAACTCTAATAGTGTTGATTTAACACTGGCAGATTTACTGTGTAGAGTTCATAGAAGAATTTGAAGAGTGTGATTAAGAATGGGACAAATTCACACCTGAGAAATGCATGCAACTAGTTTCTCCACACAGGAGGCGTCTTAAAGCTGTCATCACTAACAAAGGCTTTTGTACACAGTATTAAATACATTTCAGTAAGCGTGTTTAATACTGTTTCCCTGTCATTTCTCATTATTACACACAATTTATGGACGTATATGGTCTGATTTGCGTGTGTGGACTGGATGGGTTGTTACTGACATCTGTTGAGACATATATTTACTTAGAAAATTAGTGATGTGTTCAATACATATTCACCTGCTGTATATTCTTGCTATACATGCTATGCATACATGCTTACAGGTTGTATAGTATGGAATAACTTGGATTTTTACAGTATAATGCAGCAACACTGATTAGGATAGTCATCTGCTTTGACTTCTGATTCATTACCATAAACATAGTAAAAGAACGTTTTCCCCTTCCACTGGGAGGTCACTTTGTTGATAGGAATCAGTTCAATAGTTTGTTGCTGGAACACAGAAAGATTAGAAAATTAGTTTGTCCCAAAAAAATCAAGAATTTATCATTGAGCAAAGCATATTTTTTATAGAATTGGGTCTATGATTGACGTTTATCCAGCTAACAGCAACATTTTTCTGTTCATATGACAGTACATCAGTTTTCACTGGAATATATTACAAAATTTAGAGAATCCAGGTGAAGTTACACATTTTGAAATTAGAACTGAAAATACAGAAGAAACTTGCATAGTAAATAGTAAATAAACACTAAGTGTGCATTAATATTAGTATATATGTGTGCTCTCTGTACATGATGTTATTGAGACTGGCCACTTCATTAGGTACACATACCTTGTATCTACACTTATTGTCCATTATATTAGCTCCACTGACCATAGAGGTGCACTTTGTAGTTCTACAATTACAGACTGTAGTCTATCTGTTTCTCTGTATACTTTGTTAACCTCCTTTAACCCTCTTCTTCAATGTTCAGGAACACCACAGAGCCGGTATTATTTGGGTGGTGGTACATTCTCAGCACTGCAGTGACTGATGTGGTGGTGGTGTGTTGTGCTGGTAAGAGTGGATCAGACCCCTGGTTAGAGGGAAAAACTACAGGAAGGTAGCTCTCAGACAGTGTGTGATCACTGCTGTAGAGGATGTGTTTACTTATTTTTGAGATAAAATGATTTTCTCTAAAAACACACTGAATAGACGCCTATATGAGCAAGTTGTTATTTACTGTCATATGCAAAAGTTTGCACAGCCCTAGTCAAATGCTATATTGTTTATTTATATAAAAAAAGCAAATAAGTTCTGCTCTAGAGAGAACAAACTTCTGCTTTTTAATTTACAATATGAGAAAAACATGTAAATGTGAAAAAGTTGTGGCACATCCATTCATCCATCCATCTGTTATCTTCTTCTTAATCCTTGTCAGGGTCACGGTGAGTCCCCTACCTCTTCACCGGCATTACACTATCTTAGCTAAAGCCAGGACAGGGCAATGTGGCCCATTAAATAGTTTATTTAATATTCGCCAATTTACTAACTCACCAATAAAATAGGTACTGAAAGCGTACAGAAACATACAAGGAGGTACCATATATGTCTAAAGTTGCATGCATTGCTGACACAGAGGTACAAATGCACAGCTTATCTGGTCCCTGTAAAGAAGTGCGGTCAATAGAACAGGACTCTCTGGAGCAGATAAACATTCCAGAGAACTACTGCTAAAGGGAAATTTTGAAATCATTAGGTTTACATATGCTGTATCTACACTAATTGTCCATTTTATCAGCTCCACTGATCATATAGGTGTGCTTTGTAGTTCTACAATTACAGAGTCCATCTGGTTCTCTGTGTACTTTATTAGCCTCCCACATGATCCTCACAGGACCACCTGTATTATTTGGGTGGTGGATCATTCTCAGCACTGCAGTAACACTGATGTGGTGGTGGTGTGATTGTAGGACTGGATCAGACACAGCAGAGCTGTGTTAGCTCAATGTTAGCTCACTGTCCACTTTATTAGACACACTTACCTTGTTGGTTCACCTTGTAGATGTAAAATCAGAGACAGAAGTTCATCTGTTGATGCACAGTTTGTGTTGGTCCTCTAGTCCTTCATTGGTGTTCACAGGATGCTGATGGCTGGATAGTCTTGATTGGTGCATTATTTTCACTCCAGCATTGACACTGTGGTGTTTATAACCATCAGCAGCTCTGCTGTGTCTGATCCACTCACACCAGCACTAACACATCACCACCACATTAGTGTCACTGTACTGCTGAGAATGATCCACCACCCAAATAATTCCTGCTCTGAGGTGGTCCTGACCATTAAAGAACAGGGTGTAAAAAGGCTAATAATGTACACAGAGAACCAGATGGACTACAGTCTGTAATTGCAGAACTACAAAGTACACCATGGACAATAAGTGCAGATACTGAAGATGTGTAGATAATGAAGTGGCCAGTGAGTGTATGAATTATAAATGTAAGCACTTGAATTCAGTAACTACCTGCTGCAGAATGCGAACAGTCTGAGAATATTTGCTGTGGTGGTCCTTTATCATTCTGTCAGATGCCTGGACCAAATTGGAGTCTGGGAATCCAAGCGGGGGATACACCTGCAATAATAATAATAATAATAATAATAATAACAATAACAACAACAACAAAAATAATAATAACAATATTAATAATTTTAGTATTAATACAAAGTCTAACATGATATGTCTAAAAACCAAGTATGCATCTATATCATCATTCAATGTTAATGGCAATTTGGATTCTCTTACCAAGTACTTGGTATCTTTGAAGAGCAGCTTCCCACCGACTGTTTTCAGCTCTTTTTTCAGACCACTTACTTCCTCTGCTGTATAATCCTCAACATTGTTTTTCCTGGTGAGAAAAGCATGATAAAGCATTTCCTTCCTACATATGTTCATCATGCCACAGGCTGGGTTAACGACACAGACCTCTGAAAACTACCTCAACAGGATGTGATTACATGACATGGTTACAAACATACTAGATGACACCTGTGCATTGTTTCACATTGGTTTTAACATTAGTTGAACATGAACCTATATGCATTATGCTTAATACCAGGCATGGGCTACAGGGGTACAACAATCCCCAGCATTGAGCTGTGGAGCAGTGGAAATGTGTTCTTTGGAATGATGGAGCACCATCCAGGACTTTAGGGAGGAGCGTGGGAGCTGGGGATGAGGTGGGGTGGTGTTAATCAAACCTCCTGACCTTATTAATTCCCTTGTAGCTACATCAAATCAAATCCTCATAGCAATTCCGCAAAACCTAATGGAAAGCATTTCCTGGACAGTAAAGAGATTTACTCAAAAAAGTTAATTTAAGTTTAATAAATTAAAGATAATTTTTATAATCTCCTTGATTTTGGAAGAAACATCAGGTGTCCCAGTACTTGAACCATATAGTGTATACAAATGTGTAAATTCACTGATTATTATACATACTAAATAAAATCATTAAGTATTTCTAAAATTCACCATTTCAAGTCAAACCACATCTAAAGATTTGTTTACAGCTCTATAATTTAACTATGTACAATGTTTCAAAATTCTGTTAAATGTCCCATCAATCATTAATACAAAATGTAAGTGACTCACCATTCCACTGTAAGCTTGATGTAGGATAGCAGCTGCTTCTTCCCTTTGCACGTTTCACATTCTTTTAACCCTTTGCCTGAACAATCGCCACACCTATACAGAGCAAAGACACAGTACAGTAGTACAGTATTAGTCTCAACAAGTTTTGTATTGGCTGTATTGTGCCTCATGAGCTTCTGACTTCATGACTGTTTCACCCTCATGTACTGTACACAGAGGTGTCATAGTGGGGGGGAGTGGGGTAGTGGGACTGAGTTTTCAGGGCCCCAAGTGGGAGGACCTTTGAGCACTTCAGAATTTTATTTTCATTTAAATATGAAAAGAAATAATATGTAATACTAGGAGGGGGGCCTAGGCACTGCTTGTGCATGGGGCCCTAAATTTGGTGCTACGACCCTGACTGTACGTAAATTGGAATCATGAAGAATGATTAGTAGATATTTTTGGTGTTCAAAACATATGCCAATCATACCCATGGAATCTGTTCCAACATTTATTTATAAACTTTTATTTAATTTTCTGAACATTATCAGTCGCTAAGCTCATCACATTAGTTATAATAACCATATAGTAGTCAGTGCATCTCCAAAAATGTGAATATTGTGAGAAAGTTCATATGTTCATAATTTAATTCAGAAATATAAACGCATCATATTTTATATTAATTACACACAAACTGACAAATTAAAAGCGTTTTTGTTTTACTGTTGATCAGTTTGGTTTATAGCTCATAAAAATCAGAAATCCAGAATCTCAGATAATTTGAATATTTAATTTTGAGCAAATTAACATTCAAACAGTATCAACTTTAAAACAAATAAGGCTTAAAATATGTCACTATATGATTTTGAATTAACTTTTTCCACACTATTCAAATTTTTGGACATGCATATTTAAGGTCCATAATGCATACAGGAAGGCACTGGTTTCCAATTTGTTTTTAAGTACGAGATAAAATTCAGTAAGGATGTAAGGTTATAAGTATTAACAAAGTATGCTCTGCATACAAATGTTTGTTTTGAAATGACTTTTGGTGAATAGTTTATAAAATCTAGATTCATATTGAATAAATACTTATAACACAATATTGCTAATATGGTGAGTTCAAAT
Source organism: Crenuchus spilurus (assembly GCA_036984385.1). NCBI lineage: Eukaryota > Metazoa > Chordata > Actinopteri > Characiformes > Crenuchidae > Crenuchus > Crenuchus spilurus. Next base: position 6,913 of record BRDA01005251.1, read on the forward strand.
ATTAGTCTGTTACAGTATGTACTGTATGTATCATACAGATAGAGGTGTACAGTGATGTAAAAGAGCATAACTGTTTCTCTGACATCTACATGTACATGAACTTACATCTTATTGCCTGCCCCACTGCAGTCACTGCAGTTTTCTTCTAAGATTTTCCCAGAGCCACTGCATCTACTGCACACTTTCTGCATTGATAAAAAGAAAACACTACATTCACATCAAACATTGCACATGCAGAAGCCAAAGGGGCCAGTGTAATGTTTAGGACAGTATTCTGCTGAAAAAGCTTGAGCCTTAGTATTCATGTAGATGTTACTTTAACACATAACACCTATCTAAACATTGTTACAGATCAAGTACATCCATTCACAGCAATGGTATTAGTAACACTTTATAATAACTTTCATTAACAACTCATTAACTAATGATTAATAACTGTGAACAAATCATTAGTTCATGAGAATTTGAACATGAACAAATGTTTATAAATGACAGTTCATAAGGATTGTATTCATTTTTGCAAATGTTAACAAATCATTAGTAAACCATTAGTAAATGAAATTCTCATGAACTAATGATTTGTTCACAGTTATGAATCATTAGTTAATGAGCTATTAATGAAAGTTATTATAAAGTGTTACCATGGTATTTCCTAATTTGGCCATCAAATTCCTCAGATCTTAAGTCGACCAAGAAACTGCTGGATTTGCTGGACAAACAAATCCAATTTGTGGTAGTTCCAACTATTTAAAGGACACAACAGATCAGCTGCTAACATTTCAAGGCCACATACCATCAGAGGTCTTATGGACTTCATGCTTGGAAGGGTCAGAGCTATTTTGGTAGCACGAAGAGGACCTACACAATATTAGATATTAATGTTGTGGTTGATCGCACTATAGCAGTGCATCTGTAATATTTTTTTGTTAATTTTATTGTCAATATTAAGAAAAAAAATGTCATATTTTATATTCATGACATGTAAAGTGACATATTTCAAGCATTTTTGGTTTAATGTTGATCATGTTTGAATATGGCACACTACCTGTCAACACTGTTCCCAGGACTTCATTTCCCAGAATGCCTCTGGAACTCACACTAACATTTCAAACAATCACAGCTGAACTCCCGCTCAGGAATACTGATCACTTTCACCTGTTCCTCTTTAACGACTCACTATATAAACCCCTTCTGAGCATTTTGTTTGGTGGAGTTATATTTACTGAAATATCCTAAAGCAGCTTTTACCTTTTAGATGCTGTTCTTAGAACATCTTACAGTTTGTACAGCTCTGTCACACACTGCTTTAGGAGGAGAATATAGAGAGGTATAGATGCTCTAAGAACAGAATCTAAAAGGTAAAAGTGGCTTTAGGAGCAGAGTAGTGCAAGGAGAATAGAATAAAAGTAAGCTGTATATAAATGGCAGAAGATTAAAAGATGCTCTGAGAGCAGGATGTAAATGAAAACTGAAGCCTTACATTACAAGAACCTAACATTAAGGTGTCATGAGATTAGAGGCTCTGATTCCAGCGTTTCACGCATTTGCTAGTCTCCATCTATTGCTAATGTAGTTAGGTTAGCTAGCTAGCACGGTATAGCTCATTTCAATTTAATAAACTATAATAATTGTCACAAAACTAAGTCACTTTGGAATCGCAGGATATGGTGCAGTTTAAAATTTGGGAGGACAATATGTGAGCTTGTTGTCACAGCTTCACTTAATCCTTTATTTTTCAGCTTGCTCTTCTCAAGGGCTAGTCATCCTCCTTGCTTTCACAGCAATGACAGTTTGGCATCGGATTCAACAATATCATGACCATGCCCCTCTGTCTCCTGATTGGCCGCCTCACAAAACAATCATATACAATACTGTCCACTATAAATATAACTCCACTGAGCAAACATTTCGGCGGGCTATAAGCAATGCAATGGTGCCAAAGGCACTTTACACAACCACTTGGGGGCAGGACAGGCCACCCTTGTGCCGCCCTGGATAATGTGCCACAATAGGCAATTGCCTATACTGCCAATATCAGAAACCACACACACACAATTTTTTAATTACTTACCGTCCCAGAAGAAGCACATGCAGTACATGCACATTTCCCTGTGGCTGTGCACTTGTCACATGGCTATAAAGGAAGTTCATAAGACATGTAAGAACCTGTAGAACTGATCACTGATTCTTTCACTACCTTGTTCTGGTCACTTCTGGTCTAACAAACATACAGATCACACCATTCTCATTCTTTGAATGCATCTCAAGATGATATCTATAACCAAATATACATCTAATTATGCATGTTTATGTTAAATGTATTGTACTGGCTTTGGCTGGAGTAATACTGCATCCTAACAGCCCAGTCACAAAGCTTTAGCATGAAAAAGAAGTTTCATGTTGGCATATGTGGCTGGTGTAGACAGTGCCACTGATTACAATGGACATGTATTTATTTTCTAATTGCCACCTACTTGCCTGACTAGCTGTTAGGATACAGTATGAGTCTGCTGTGAGTTCTTTAAAATTGAATCTTAAAAGAATTCATTCTACAAGTGTCATGCTTAGAAAATAAGAATATTCAAATCTGTTGACTATTATCTCGTAACATGGCAAAAAAAATTGTTTATGCAAAATAAAATTATATGCAAAACAGTAACACCCTGCGAATTTCAAATCATAATAAAAATATTATCTGGACAATCACCAATACAGTACTGATTTAGATTCTGGACTTTCAACAGAATTTAAATGAGCTACAAGTGAGAAATAAATGCACAGTGTTTTGTATTAATGCTATGAAAATGACATAAATAAGATATACCTTGACTGATGAGGTGTAGGGCACTTCAAGCTCTTTAACAGAATCTTTAAACATCACAGGCTGCTCAACTGGGACTGCCCATGGGCCAGGAGGAGGCATTGTGTACGAATTCACTGGTTGACCTATCACCAAACACATTTATAACATTAGAAGGAATTATTATTAGAAGGAAACTTGGTGTTATCTGTGAAATTGTCAATACCATCATAAGCCTTAGTGGCCCACTCTGTTTTTCTGGACTCTGTGAAGGTCTCCAGTCGATACTGTGAAAGAGAAAAAAATTATATTATATATATTTAAGTATATTTTCACAGTGCACGTCAAAAATGTCACTGCTGTCCATAATTTAATTCAAAAAGTTAAACTGTCATTTTCTATTCATTACATGTAAAAAATGTTTTGTTTTAATGTTGATTAGCACAGCTTATGGCTCATGAAAGTCCAGAATCAAAGACTTGAAATACAGGCTTCATGTGTAGTGAATATAAGATAGACGACAGTTTACCTTTTAGAGTTCAACTATTAATTTATTTATGATATTCTAATTTTTAGAGTATTCATTTTAGTATTTTGGTATTTTCTATTTAGGTTTACTATGAAATTATAATGTTTAAAGCAGTATATTAATCTACAATGATACTATGCTCTTGTTTTCATTTTGTAAGGAATGCATCACAGTTCATCATAACACAACTGTAAGAGTTTTGCAGTGCACTGTAAAAAACTCAACTTTAGTCAAGTCATCTTTTTTGCTTTGTCTCAGTTATGTTGTAAATACACAACATGTTAAGTTTAAGTTATCTAAACTTAACATGTCATGTCTTTACAACATAACTGAGTCAAAGCAAAAATATGACTTGAATAAGTTGAGCCAACAAATCATTTTTTACAGTGTGGAGTAAGAGTGTGCAACTTGGGATTACTCGGTAGGTGTTGCACTGTTCCGTGTTGGTGATCACGCTTTCTTTAACTGGGTCAGACGACCAACAACAATTGTTGTCTACATGCTTGCGAAGTGCCTCTCTGGCTGCTTCTTCTGTGAGAGCAGGAATACTGAAATAAAAGGGAAAAAGACAGTCAGCTCATTTTCCTTACATTCCTTATATTGCTTAAGTGCTCTTAATAATCATATATCAGATCAGAATGTCATATATTTTATTATCTTTCTTTGCTGTCCAGCTTGTTTTTGTACGTCACAGGCTTTGGAAGTTACTGCAGACAAATAATAAAACCTTTCTGTTGAAGATTTCTTTCAGTGACAAAATAAAATACATTTATGCCCATAGACACCCTAAAAGTTAGCCTAACAGTAGGTAAAAGGGTGGAACGGTAGACTGTCAAGCAAAAATTAAAGTTGCATCATAGAGGTTTGAGGTTGATAGCTGTTTTGTTTTTAATTCAGGGCCGATATCAATTATTAGTCTTTTTTGTTTTAATGTTGATGTCTGAATAGTAATTTACTCAAACTCCAAATGGAATTTTGTAATAATTCTGGATATATTCTGGTGATTATATATTTCTTATTTTATATATAAGTATAAGTCATACTGATTAATATAAAAAATAAAGCTTGAAATAATATCATAATAAATGAAATAATATCAACTTTTTCATAATATACTTTTAAAACTTGCTCATACATGCACATGCCCGTCCGCATTCACATGTTCAGAAGAACTATGAAGATGTAGGAAAATAATGTAAATGAAGGAATTTTACCTCCAGTTCGGTATTGGTTGGGGGTCAGGAGTTGGCATTGGCTGAATAGGTGGAGGAGGAATGAAGCCACCTAACCATAACACAACAGCACTTCAGAATATGCACTTATATAAAAAACTCATATACAGTCACATCCAAAAATTTAATACTGAGAAAATTTTTTTTTCAACAATTTAATTTTAAAAGGTACAATGTCATATTTTACATCCCTTACACATAAAGTGACATTTCAAGCCTTTTTTGTGGTGTACTGTTGATCTGTATGACTTGAGTATGGCTCATGAAAATGAGAAAAGCAGAATCTCAAATTATTAGAATATCAATGGAAATGATGATATTTTCCTTAAGATTACAGAAAGAAAAAGGAATGTGATACTGGCGGAAGTGGACTAACTATGTATCCCAACTATCTACAAACTAAGAACACTGAACAGACTGAAGGGATGAAAAAAAAAGAAAAATGAATGGTGTATCAGGATATGTATGTAATTCTGTACCTTTGCTGCTGTTTTACTGAGACCTCATGTTGTTTTTCAATGTTTGAAATTAAAAAAAAAAAAAATATATATATATATATATATATATATCTCCACATTGAAACAATACACAGGCTTGAAATGTTAATTTACATGTAATGAATCTGAAATATATGACAGTTTGAATGACTTCATGAACAAAATTGAACTTTTGCACAATATTAAAATAGTTGGAGGTGCACTACTAAAGACTGTACAGAACAGACCACAATAAAAGTAGAATAATAGCAATGATTTGAAATAAAATTATTGGAATGAGAAATGACTTTAATACATATAGAAAGAATTTAGTAGCATAATGCAAGTTTATTGAATGTAAAGTAACATTTACGTTAGTTTACTACTTTGCTGTGTGCATACACACTCCAAATCCAGCAGGCAACACAGATTGGGTAGTGATAGGATTGTCAAGACTTCACTTCTGAGTAACAAGATAGACTGATTATTAAATGTACCAGCTTATTTCATATGATATTATGCTAACATTGCTTTACTGTGTTTCCCAGTTCCAACACCACTTAAGAACAGCATTAATGGCTTCTGCAATGCTTTCCTAGCCAATCAGATGGGGATGAGGTAATGGTACACTTAGGGGAGGGGCTTATTAAATGAATACAGAATAGCCCTGGTCTGTAGCCTTGTATACCAGAAGTGTTTTCTCTCAGGTACATTGTATCTTGTGCTGTTGACATTGCTAAAATAATATATCTTTAATAATGTTCTGCACATTTTATACTTCATTTTCAGTTGACTAATTCACTTTTACTTTGTTGTTATTGGCTTTAAGACTAGAATTACCACAACTACCATGCATCATTTTCACCACCATTTCTTACCACTTGATCCTGGAACAAGCCCCTCATAACCAGGAACAGCGCCATACATAACTGGGGCTTGCAAGCCTGGCACTGGGAAATATGTGGCTAAGGAAAACAAAGTAATAATACAATTAGTAAAACAAAAAAAAAATTCTTAGTGTTCAGGAATTTAGAAAATATTGAATCATTGAAATAGGGAATGGCTTCCATATACACTGCTCCAAAAAACTTAAGGGAGCATTCAAATTACACGCCAGATCATTACTGATACAAATTGTTGAGCATAAAATAATATAACAAATGGTCAATGGAAACCAAAATAATCAACCCACTGACAACTGGATTCAAAATCAGTACAAAAATCAAAGTAAAGAAGTGAAATCACAGGCTCATTCAATTTCTGGGCATGCTCCTGTTGAGATGACAAATGGTGTCCTGGGTGAGCTTTTCACAGACCTGCTGGACAGTCTGTTGTGTTACTTGGTAGTGCTGGATACACTGATACATAGTGTCCTGGAGGTTATCAATTGGAGTCATGTCTGGGGGAACTTGAGGTCCAGTCAATGAC
>BRDA01005254.1:9542-20242 GCA_036984385.1 Crenuchus spilurus
AAACAAAAAAATGTTTAATGTGGGTAGATCACAATACAATCGTGATTGTAATAAATGTCACAGTATTTAGATATCAAAATAATTTAGACGATTTTGAAAGGTTTTTGGACAAAAGTCTACACGACTATACAACACTATTTGTGAGATTTGTACAGATCTGTTCTGAAAACTCGAGTCTTGACTTATTTGTCTCCACAAGCATGTGTGACGAGTAATGTCAAAAATATGTAACACCAAAATATGTAATGTAACTTATAAATACTCTATCCACACTTGTTTTTAATAAAACTATAGATTTATGACACTGTAAATAATGTTAGTGCTAACATAACACTAGATGGGTGTAATTTGTAAAAAAACAAAACAAAAAAAAAAACAAGCCATTTTTGGGCTACATGAGAGTGTCTGAAATAGTCAGACAGGTTAAATCATATTTTTTCAGAATTTTATTCAGTAGTGATGAGCTAACAGTCTTGATGTAACCTTAGTTCACTTGACTTCTCCTGCCTGTGTGTTTTTTGTTAGACTACTGAACCAGTAGATGGCCATACTGATTCTGTATTGGATCTGTCATGGAATAAATTAGTCAGGTGAGTTGTGTCTGCTGTGTAGTAAACTTTCCATTTTTGGGCATTACCAAAATTAAGATGCTTTGATCAATTGAATGACATCATTTGTTTTGCCCAGGAACGTTTTGGGCAGTGCGTCAGCTGATGAAACTGTGGTGCTATGGGATTTAGTCCAGGGCAAGGCAGTAACCACCTTAAGATTACACACGGATAAGGTTTGACCACCAACACACAATAGAAATAATTTAATATATTTTATTTGTTTAGTACCTTTCATATACAGGTGTATCTAAAAAACAGAATATCATTAAAAAGTTAATTTATTGCAGTAATTCAATTCAAAAAGTGAAACTTGTATATAAGAAAAAATCGTCCTTTATTAGTCCCACACTGGAGAAATTCAAGAAAGCAATAATGTAATTAATATATATTAATTACAACTAGAAAAGTGCATTTCCTGAAGGAAACGTGGGATATTGCGCATTGCTAACATGACCCACAAGCTAAGGTATCCCAGTTGGTTTCTAAGGTGATGCTTTGGTATTTGTGGTGGTTGCTATGGCACCCAAGGCGGTTGCTATGGGAGTTTATGTATTAAAACTATTTTTAATTGGTCTTCTCTAATCTAATTTTGAGATGCTGACTTTTGGGTTTTCATTGGCTGTCGGTCATAATCAATATTAAAATGAATGATGTCATTAAAATAACCACTTTAAATAGACACTGTGTGTGTAATGAGCTTGACTTTTTGAACTGAATGACTGAACGAAATAAACTTTTTGATGGTCTAATTGATTGAAATGCAGCTGTACAGCATTACTGTCCAGAGAGCTTCACAAAAAAATGCTCAGAACACAGTTTAATGTGCAGATGTGGATCAAAACAAATGATCTAAATAATTTCATGTTCACAAACACAGAAACATCAGAATTAATATAATATATAAAGCTGATCAGGTCTGTAATCTACAGCTCATCAGGTTAAAACGGTATTTTTAGTGATTGGGTATCTGGAGCACCTACAAACTGCCACAGTGTGAAATCAGACAGACAGGATGAGTCAGATGACCTTTCACACAGGAGGACGTTTGTGACCCCAGTGATGATGTTTTGTTTCAGGTTCAGACCTTAAAGTTTCACCCGCTGGAGGCTCAGACGCTCATCACTGGCTCTTATGATAAGTATGCAGAACATTTCAGTCCAAACGCTCTCCATTGGGAGGCTCTTCCTGTTGTGTGATGACTCTCTGTTTCTGGATGAATCTCTCAGGTCTGCTGTTCTGTATGACTGTCGAAGTCCGGAGTCCAGCCATCGGACCTGGCGCTTCAGTGGTCAAGTGGAGCGAGTGGTGTGGAATCACTTCTCACCCTGCAACTTCCTGGTGAGGACTTTTCACTGTTTCCGGCTCTTTAATACTCAGACGCTCTTTACAGTGGAGGTAACACTGCGGACACGCTGCCCGATGTTCTTTTGACTGAAGGCCCGTAAATAAGAACTTCAGAATGTGCAGTGGATGGATCTTAACGTCGGTCTCGGGCAGCTTTACTGAGGCGTCTCACAGTTAATAGTGTTAATCTGGCGTTTGGTTGAAAGTGAGATGTTTGTGTTCATTGCTGTTGGCACACAAGCTCGTGTTGGGCGATATCTGAGGTGCAGCATCTTCTCACTGTATCACTGTGTGTGTTTCAGGCGGGTACAGAGGACGGCTTTGTTTACTGTTTGGATGCCCGATCTGACAAGTTGGTGTTCACACTGAAAGCACATGATGGAGAAGTGTCAGGTAAGATACAGGAGGAGGACACTGGCACACCTGAGGCTGGGAAAGTCCAACATTTAAGTACATTTAGCCTGATGATAAAATCCTCAAGTGCTCGTTACTGTTTACCTCACAAACACACAGCAAAGCCAGAACTTTGTGTTCACGTGAGGATGAACAGACTGAACTGAGGCTCTTTTATTGTCCCTAAACAGGCCAGAAGTCATTCAGTAAACAGTTTTCTTACTGATCTGCTGACTGGTGTCTCTGTTAGGTATGGACTTAAGCAGCCAAGTCAATGGCTGTCTCGTTACGTCTTCTGCTGACAAACACGTGAAAATCTGGGACATCTTAGGGAACAAGCCCAGCCTCATCCACTCCAGAGACATGAAAATGGTAAGATCTCTTAAACGACAGCTGGCGTCTGTTTTAGTGCTCAGACCACGGAGTTCAGTTACAGTCCTGAGCAGACACGGCCACGTTCAGTAACCCTCATGTTGACCTGTTTAATTGGACATTGTGTGGATCCCCTGACGCAGCAGTCTGACTGTTGATGGGCTGATTTTCTGTATTTGGGGGAAACTCTTGGCTGCAGTGTGTAGATTTAGTGATCTGTTCATTTTTCTGTTGTAAAAAGTGAAAGAACAACACGGAGACATCTGATAAGGGTTAAAAGTGACACACACGTCTGAGAGCTCTCAGTAATGTCACTGAAAGTGCTTTAGCAGAGATGAATGTCACTCTGTCTGTTTCAGGGTGTGGTGTTCTGTGCCGCCTGCTGCCCAGACTTGCCCTTCGTGTATGCCTTTGGAGGACAGAAGGGTGGGCTGCGTGTGTGGAACATTAGTGATGTAGCTGCTGGTAAGAGCGATTCGTCTGTCCAGCGGCTCCACGTCTGTCTGTCTGTGTCAAAACGTTTAGTAATGAATTCGGTTTCTTTTGTGAATTGTGTGTCTCTTTATCCGCAGTGTCCAGTGTTTTTGGGAGCCGGGAGCACTTGGTGGCTAACGTGGTATCTGGGACCTCCAGCAGTGGTGTAGCCAACATGGAAGTTTCTTAACTGCTGATTGTTTTCCCCAAATTTACTAGTGCATATAACTTACAGTGTGATGGCCAAACGTCACCAGCAAATAAATGTTTGAAGCTTCTGACGTTACTCACAGAGCTGCTTTCCTGGTGAACCCGAGGTGAGCTGTTCAGTTATTACACACTCAGCCGCTGCTGCATGTTCACTCTTCGCTTCACAATCAGAACTTATTAGTCTTAAAAAATCTCATCTGAAGATTCTTTCTCGTCAGATTCAGCAGCGCTCTTGTCTAAAGTGTCTGTCTGCAGCTCATTCAGTAATTTGGGGTGAGAAGCAGTGCTGGAAGCCTACAGCTCTTATTTTTCCTCCATAGAACACATCAGACGGACCAAACCGAGGCCTAGAGACACGACACTTCGTCTGCTGGTAATAATGGCTCCTGTTACTCAGGTGCAGGGACTTGTTGGCCTGAAGGGGGAGCTATAGCACGTCAGTGTTGAGCTTTATATCTCTGAAGGATAAGATTTACGTCCAGAATTCTTAGATTTGCTACAAACGTACTTTTTCAAACTAAAGTGTTGGAACCTTTAGATCCCGAGTCTGAACCTTAAGTATCAAAAATGTTTAAAGAACACGGTTAACCAGCATTAATCAGCTGTAAACAATGTTCACTAGTATTCTGGTGAATCAGAAGCACATCGTTATTTAGATAAAACACATCTTAAGTACGTTTCTATGGGCAAAGTGATCATTCAGAAATGATGGTCTCCACCATTAGCCAATCAGCTGTCGGCAGATATTTGACAGACCTAACAAATAAAGAGGAACCTTGTGCTGTTTTTCTGCAATTCATAAAAATGAAGTATATTTTCTGATACTTTTGAATTTGTTTAAAAATCGCAGTTTTTGAAATGAGTGTAATTTAAACTATTAAAACTTACTGTTAACTGTTTGAAAGTCTCTTTTTGAACTGGGCCCTGGATGTTAATCACAACTTTTCAAATCTGGTATTCTAACACTCGGTGTAGTCTTTGTAAATCATTTTTAAAAATGAGAGCAGGTGTGACATAACAGGTGAAGGTTAGGTTGCTAGGTTACACCAGTTTGGTGATGGGTGACTGACGGACTAAGGAATAACCAGACATAGTAAGGTTCGCTGTGGCCTTAGCTGCTATATTTTATTTAAGATTTTCAAATTGATTTTGTATCAAAATTCTATGTATGTTTTAATTTGTAAGCCGTGTGAAAAGGGCCTTTGCACAAACTTTTTGCCCAATAAAAATCAAATTAAATTGGATTTGAAAAAAAACCCCAATCAGTAACAAGGTACAGTCAAAAAAAAAAACAAGGAAACTAAAGACGCGGCTCTATCAAATGTATTAAAGGTACTTGAGGTCCAATTGCACACACGACCTAACGGACTTCTCCAGGAGAACGGAGCAGATTTACATCTTTATTAAAAAAGGCTGGAAGAAGGAGAGGGTATGTAAAGGCAACGTTTTCTGAGAATACAGCAGGAATGTATTATGGGGGGGGGATAGAGCTGACAAAGTTAAATTTGAGGTACACAAGATGATTAGCACTTTAAGTTCACAACTGTAGTGAACCATCAGCAAGTGTCAGAAGCAGAATGATCACATTCGGCTTAAAAACGTCTGCTAATATATACTTTATACACCGTCTGAAAGAACATTGGCACTGTTTATACAAAGACCACTGGACATGTTCCACCGTAGTATCTGGCACCACTCTTGCATTCCGAGGGGTGTCAGTCACTGTCCGTCTCGTCTCGGTACCGGGAGTTGGTTTTGACGGCACGGCCGTTTTGAAGAGGCATCACCTCGTAGTCGCTCCTTTATCAAAAGCAGACATTCATATTAAAGTAAAGCACCAAACAGCAGGAAGAGCTCATCACTGAACAACTACGACAATCAGATCCTTATAAATCTGAAAAAATACCCATAAATCACTTCATCTTCAGAGTCGTTCAGCATGGAAAACGCAGGATTATCCTTCATTTGGGAATCTGGAAGAAGCACAAAGAACGTCAGCCGTGCTGTGAAACACACTGTTCTCGGGTTTAAAGCTGATACAGTACTGATGGCTTTTGCAGACGAGCACATACACGTAGGACAGAGTTCTGTATCACTGCAGCTGATCATTACTGTCGTTAGTGTCTCTAACTAAACAGAAGAGCTTTCTGATCTTACAGAACCAGAGTCAGGACAGATTATCTAGAACAATGAAACGGCTGTGTGTGTATGACTTACCGTAGAGGGTGTTTCTGGAGGGCGAGTAAATGAAGGCCAGTGTATAGAGGTAAAAATTAAGAAGGCCGTAGAATGATAAAAATTCAGCTGGTGAAGACGGAAGTTAAGGAACGTTTCAGGCTCATGTTGATGATTTATGTCTCATCCAATCACTGACTGCAAAACTACAGCCCTGTGACTTTTTAACTGATACCACCATCACGTGACAGTCCATCAGGAGCATGTTCACCACCGTGTCACAGATACACTCTGTAAATGTTTGGGAACTCAGGAGGCCAGTTGGATTGTAAATGAAATGCTTATTAATTGCTTGATTTAGGATTTTCAGATCACGGGTGCTCAGCTTGTGCCCTTTTCCCTTCACACACTACAATTCTTCCCCTTTGTTAAATGAATGATATTAAACACTGCACACGGACTATTACACAAATCCCTTCCACATTTTTCTTGAAAAACATTTTTACACATTTCCTCCTTCACTTGTTGCCGAGTTTGAGGTCTCTGCCCTGTCGCGGATGCTGCTTTCGTGCCAAATCGTGATTACAATCACATCTGGACATCAGCTGCTTGGAATCGCATCGTTATTGATTTTTTAGCTCATTTCTAGCTCACTTGTGCACGGCTCAGCTGTTTTACTCAGTGCTGCAGGTGTGAAACGTGGGACAGGATGTACATTAACCAGTGAAAGGAAGTTGACCTAATCAGGACAGATCTCGGGTTCATTCATTCATCTGCAGTGAAATGAAAGTAAATGTAAGAATTCTGCTGTTGGTGTGTATTGTCCACATTGTGCCACCTTTTGCACTGCGTAGTCTTACTCTAATAGATTTAATAAACTGTATCAAAACACAGGTCAGGAACAGTGCCCGCTGCCTCTCGGCACTGGAGCTGCAGGTCTCCTTTTTAAAGTTTAGGCTGCTGTGTGGCTCTGCAGAAGTGAGGGGACACCCGTACAAATGCCTTCATGTTTGTACACACAGCACATGCAAATACAGAAGCAGGTTAACGACATAAAGTATAATTAACTCAGGACGAGTCGAGCAGGCAGCGGTTACGTCTCACACAGCAGGAGCAGAGAGCACACTGACAGCACAATATCACAGACTCCTAAAAAACCCATAAAATAAATAAAATCTCATCAAAAGGATATAATTTTGATAGTGAGTAGAAAGTTCTGCAACAAAGTTGTCCTGTAGAGCCTTTGATCCGAATCGAAAGTAAAGGATGACCATACTGTGGAGAAGAGAGAGTCTAAGTGCAGTAAAGGTAACGATGGCTTTAGTGGGGAAGATTAGGATTAGTATGCACTTCCTTACATTGACGATCTATTCAGTTACACAGCACATGCATTACATCAGCTGAGTTTACAGGCCGGTGGTAATGACTCGATATTTCAGCTGAATTACTGAAATCAAACGACTTTTTGATGATATTCTCATTTTTTGAGAATAGATCCTCTTTCTTTATACACATTTTTACAAACTCACTAAGATGGGTAATGGATTCTGTTTGGTATAAATAGGATCTCTTGGGTTCAGTCATTTATCCCTGCTGGGCTTCCAGCTTTCATCCTTCCTTCATGTGAACAGCTGAATAATTTCAACATGGCCTGTCCGGACCAAACAAACGGACATCGGCCTCAGCTTCAGAGCATCTTCTCAGCCCTGTCTTCACCTTAAACAAGCTCTTCATCTCTACTCACTCCCACAGCTTTACAGCTCTAATGTTCCACCAGCCTTTTACCCTCATGTCTGTCTGTCTGTCTGTGTCTCTGTCTGTCTGTCTCTGTCTGTCTGTCTGTCTGTCTGTCTGTGTCTCTGTCTGTCTGTCTCTGTCTGTCTGTCTGTCTGTCTGTGTCTCTGTCTGTCTGTCTGTGTCTCTGTCTGTCTGTCTGTGTCTCTGTCTGTCTGTCTGTCTGTCTGTGTCTCTGTCTGTCTGTCTGTGTCTCTGTCTGTCTGTCTGTGTCTCTGTCTGTCTGTCTGTGTCTCTGTGTCTCTGTCTGTCTGTCTGTGTCTCTGTCTGTCTGTCTGTCTGTCTGTGTCTCTGTCTGTCTGTCTCTGTCTGTCTGTCTGTGTCTCTGTCTGTCTGTCTGTCTGTCTGTCTGTGTCTCTGTCTGTGTCTCTGTCTGTGTCTCTGTCTGTGTCTCTCTCTGTCTCTCTCTGTCTCTGTCTGTCTCTGTCTGTCTGTCTGTCTCTCTGTCTGTCTGTCTGTGTCTCTGTCTGTGTCTCTGTCTGTCTGTGTCTCTGTCTGTCTGTGTCTCTGTCTGTCTGTGTCTCTGTCTGTCTGTCTGTCTCTGTGTCTCTGTCTGTCTCTGTGTCTCTGTCTGTCTCTGTGTCTCTGTCTGTCTCTGTGTCTCTGTCTGTCTCTGTGTCTCTGTCTGTCTCTCTGTCTGTCTGTCTGTCTGTCTCTCTCTGTGTCTGTCTGTCTCTCTGTGTCTCTCTGTGTCTGTCTGTCTGTCTGTCTCTCTGTGTCTCTGTCTGTCTGTGTCTCTGTCTGTCTGTGTCTCTGTCTGTCTGTGTCTCTGTCTGTCTGTGTCTCTGTCTGTCTGTGTCTCTGTCTGTCTGTCTGTCTCTGTGTCTCTGTCTGTCTCTGTGTCTCTGTCTGTCTCTGTGTCTCTGTCTGTCTCTGTGTCTCTGTCTGTCTCTGTGTCTCTGTCTGTCTCTCTGTCTGTCTGTCTGTCTGTCTCTCTCTGTGTCTGTCTGTCTCTCTGTGTCTCTCTGTGTCTGTCTGTCTGTCTGTCTCTCTGTGTCTCTGTCTGTCTGTGTCTCTGTCTGTCTGTGTCTCTGTCTGTCTGTGTCTCTGTCTGTCTGTGTCTCTGTGTCTCTGTCTGTCTGTGTCTCTGTCTGTCTGTCTGTCTCTGTGTCTCTGTCTGTCTGTGTCTCTGTCTGTCTGTCTGTCTCTGTGTCTCTGTCTGTCTGTCTCTGTCTGTCTGTCTGTCTGTCTCTCTCTGTGTCTGTCTGTCTCTCTGTGTCTCTCTGTGTCTCTGTCTGTCTGTCTGTCTCTCTGTGTCTCTGTCTGTCTGTCTCTCTCTGTGTCTCTCTGTCTGTCTGTCTGTCTCTGTGTCTCTCTGTCTGTCTGTCTGTCTCCCTCTCTGTCTCTCTGTCTGTCTCTCTGGACACTTGGTTCCTGCACACACATTTTTTGATGACTTCTCATTCATTCATGTTAGCTGGTAGTGTATCTCTCACAGGCTGCTCTACTCTATAACACTACAGTCTGAGCTTACGCTTTCTTGCCAGGTTCCTCATTAACATCGTTCATGGATGGAAACTGTATCAGCTCCTTTTTCAGGTGTAAGACCTTTCAGCCACTTCTGGCTCGTGCAGTGAGGTGCCTAATGTTCTTCACATATGTCACATCATGTACTGATGAAAAGACAAAATGATTACCTAATCAGCAAGACCAGACATGTTGGCACTGTCAGAATCTTCAGTCGTAAGTCTGGGAAAAGAACAAAGTACTGTTACTGACTCATTCATGGGCTCAGAAAATTATTTAATGAATCATTTTCAGATACTTTAGTATTATGATGAGCAGTGGTCACTTAAGTAAATGACTTAATGACAGATCTGGAATGTGCACATAATGACCTACATTACTAAAACGCTGCATCCACTGGGTGACAAAGACAAGTTTTGGTTATGACACGTTTAATTAAACAGGGCTTCTGTTTCCTTCTTTACCCAAAACAATCATCAATAACTGTAACACCAATGACGTGACACATTTTTCATTAAATATACCTCAGGATAGGATCCTAGCAAAGGTAAAGAGCAGGGCGAGTGTTCCACGACCAGGACAGAACCCACACTGCTCCTCCTGAATCTGTGATTCATCTATCAGCTGGACTCTTCTCCTGTATCCCTGATCAGACTTGACCGGGGAGGCTGAGAAGTGTAATCCCCCTGTATTTGGAGATCACACCCATCTGCCAACCCAGGGGCACTGCCCCCGATGTCCACGAAGTGTTGCAAAGACATGTCAAGCAAGACAGCCCTGCAACATCCAGAGCCTTGAGAAACCCAGGGCGGCTCTAATTCACCCCCGAAGCCCTGCCACCTCAGCCTGAGTCACGGTCGACCCCAAAGGTCCCCCAATATCATCTGGTTAGGATGCCTCCTGGACGCCTCTCTGATGAGATGTTCCAGGCATGTCCAACCTTATGGAGTAAAGGACCCCAGGGAAGACCCAGGACACGCTGGAGAGATGATGTCTCAGCTGGCCTGGGAACGTCTTGGAAATGCAGTTCTTTTCTCCTGACCAGGTGGTGATGTGATTTTTCAGGTTCTTCTGAATCCAGTTTGTTATTCAGTAAATTAACACCATGAACACGTTCTCCTGTACTGTGCACCGATACATTATACACAGATCACTGCACAATTCTCAGGGTGAAAAACAACATCCTGAGCCGTGTCCACGGGGATAACTGAGCACTTTAATGTTTCACTGCAGCGGTGGAGACAGCTTAGTCACCTAAAATTAACACCCGCATCGTAAACGTGCATGTCAGTGTTTTTTACACAGACTGTGGTATATTTCATCACCATTTCTTCATTATTATTCATGATTGTTTGGGTAAAGAAGTAAACAGGACACCCTGCATATAATAAACATACAGGGATGAAACATCCGTAGAATGCATGGCAACAAAAATACAACCTTGTGAAATTACTGTCAGATTAAAATTAAGATTAAGATTCACCTTTTTAATAATGTGATTTTGCACACATTTAACCCATTTGTGCAGTGAAACACACACACACACACACACACACACTAGTAAACACACTAAGCTGTGAGAATTTGTGCCCGAAGCGGTGGGCAGCCCTTCTCCACTGGTGCCCGGGGAGCAGTTAGGGGGTTAGGTGCCTTGCTCAAGGACACTTCAGTCATGTCCTGTCTGGGGATCAAACCGATGACCTTCTGGACACAAGACCAGATACTTACCACTAGGCCATGGCTGCCCCTATAGGCTATACAGTGTTGCTTGAAAGTTTGTGAACCTTTAGAATGTTCTATATTTCAGCATAAATATGAGCTAAAACATCATCAGATGTTCACACAAGTCCTAAAAGTAGA
>BRDA01005256.1:20610-35002 GCA_036984385.1 Crenuchus spilurus
TTACAATATCATAAAGTTGGTATAAAATATATGTGACGAGTTTTTTTATTTCCTTTGTGATTTTATTGTGTAGTATCTAGAGTTACTTATTTTATAAGGTCAACTTTTAGAAATAATGTATCACTCTTACACACCTCTTGTTTTATTGTTTTTACTAGTTACATTTAGTTTTAATAATAGGTTACCGCCGGACCTAAACTTTAGTATGAGTTTTATAGTATGGTGGGAGTACATCAGACTGTCAAACTCGTCTTTGTACCTATAATCACCCGACGACCTCCAGTAAAACGTCCCGAGACCGAGACGAGGAGGACAAGGAGGAACGTGTTTCCACCTCCATCGCCAGGACGATTTGTGCAAGGAGGAACAGGAGGAGCAGAGCCAGAGCCCTGCAAAATGACCTCCAGCAGCCCACTAATATCCATGTTTCTGCTCAAACTGTCAGACTACATGAGGGTGGTATGATATTTTGAGTATGATTTCAAATCCAGGCCGCCATTGGATAATAATTTTGATTTACATTGATCATTTTTGTTATTTTGTTCTCCACACATTCTCACTATGTAATAAAGATTTTCAACTGGAATATTTTATTCATTGAGATCTATGATGTGTTATTTTAGTGTTTCCTTTATTTTTTTGAGCAGTGTATATAAAATATGGTTGAAATACTATAACATTTTTATGTTTTAAGAAGAAAACATATAAAGACATTTATTATCTGTTCTTCTGACTGTTTTATACATTATATCAGGATATCAGTGACAAAAATATGGCTTTACAGTGAAAATGTGATCTTACATTTCATACTCATTATTTACTTCTTACACAGTCCAAAGGGACACCAGGCTATCTGTGGAGGTACTAACTGCGCTTAACATTTTTAACTGACTATTTGCATGTCACCGTGATGTGTAGGGATCACCAACATTATGCTCCAACTGACAAACAAGCATTGAATTTCCTGAATGCACTCATGTACAACGCACTTGCATGTCTTTGAATATAATGTAACTGACTGTAATTGACTTGACATCAGAGATGTTAGGATCACTCGAGCCTTGAGAGAAGCAAGAAAGAGGACACGTAGTGCTTATGTTATAACTCCATCTCAAGGTGTTCTGAGCAGCCTGCCACATGATGCCCAAAACAAGAGACTGCATTGTGTCAGCCTCAACAATCAATACATTTGTAACAACCTATGTTGTGCTTCAGGATTAAAATAAATCTGTGCTGAACTCTGAGATTGCCACTAATGATTAATGGATTTCCATCAGTAATTCACAAAAATGTGAAAATTGTTTTTGTTCTCCTCAACAGCACTCACAGAGCATGCATAGCCAACCTTGACAACCCTGTGTCAGTGCTTCTCAAAAAACAAAACACCAACAACTGAGGAATGTAGTGCAGTGAAAACCAAGGTACAATGAGTTGTGGTTTGTTGAAACACACAAAATTTAATTGTGTGCACAAGCGTGACGGGCATAATTTCTGCCTTGTAATAAGAACCATCTATACATGACCAAAGATGCTGGACAAATTTGACTGAGAACCAGATCAGCTATGGCTGGAATGAAGGGATCATCAAAGAGTCAGAGAAAAACCTGAAAAGAATGTTAAAGAAAAAAAAAAACAAAAGTGATTGTGATCAAAAGTGTCATCAAAAGATGACCGGTGCTGCAATGAAGCTTGCAACATAGAATAAAGAGGCCGAAATTATGGAGGATAATTTTTTTTTTTAAGGGAAATTGTGAATTCGGACGGCACGGTGGCTTAATGGTAAGCATGTTTGCCTCTTGGCACTGAGGTCTTGGGTTCAAGTCTGCATCTGGGTGGAGTTTCCATGTTCTCCCTGTGTCTGTGTTGATTTTGTCTAGGCAGCCCAGTCTCCTCCCACAGTCCAAAAACATGGAGAACAGGTGAACTGGCTACTCTAAAATCACCATGATGTATGTGAATGAGTGTGTATGAATGTATGTGTGTTTGCGCAGATATGGTTTGTCACTCTGTCCTGGGTGATCCCCTAGTGCTGGATGCAGTCCTCCAGGTGGATGGTCATTTCCAGTTTAGAGTATGCTGTGCTCAAAACTACTCAAAGTGTCCTTGGGTTTACCAAATGACCAAATTATGGCAACAAATTTTCAAAGCCTCTCAGTGGCCTCTCATTTTCACTCATATCACACCCTTAAAATGAAGCTGAAGATCATTAAACTCATACTAGAGCTTTATATCAAAAGAGAGCTTTTAGATATGTAAATAAAGTTCAGAAAAGCCAGAGTAAATTGATTAAATCAAAGATGAATTTTGGGTTATGGAAAAGGCCAAGAATTAAAAAAGGAATTCTGCCTCCATTCACGACGCAAAACTATGTAATGTCCTCTGGAAGATGGGAGCACTATATAAACAAAGAGCCTGCACCTGAATTAAGGCCTCTCACCTTGAGTGTTAACACCTATCTTATGAATATTCAGTGTAGGGTTAATGGCTGAGTCTCACAGTGTCACCTCACATTTGCTTAAAAAATAAAACCACAAACAATTCCTGAAAACTGTAATTAGAATTAGCATCATACACAAAATAAGATGTAAAATATTCTATTCCACACCATTAGAGCTTCACATAGGGCCCACCCCTCTCTCTTTCTACCAGCAGCCAGACAATCCTATAGTTTCAATCCTACAGCTACACCCTATGGTTGCTGTGGACATTTATGATCCGATCAGCAACCAGCTACCCTTAACATCTACGGTTACTCATTGAGCCCTTAACATCTACGGTTACTCATTGAGCCCATCACACGAGTACCCGAACCACACACTGCATTACTAGCTCTTCACAGGGGTCATCAGGTAGACACCTCCCCTCGTCAGTGTTTCACTGAATTAAGCCCACAACACCTCCAGAAGGCTCAATAGTGAAGTCTGGCGTCTCAGACCCACCCCCCTCCAAGCTAGCTCTACAGACCTTCCTTACCCTTAACCAACGTAAATCCACACTGGCCTCCCTGGTGACTAAGGCTGTACCGAGCCCCACTGGCACCGTTAATGCATGCTCAGTGCCACCAGTTCCATGTGATCTTTACGTGCTACAACACTAACCACCGAACCAGCTCCTCTACAGTGCATTTCCTCAACTAATCTGTGTTCTCCTCATCCACAACCACTGACTAGACCTTTCAGCTGTTTCTGATAACTCCTTCACAGCTGCCCTTTGTTTCCGGCCCCTGATGCCAAACTGCACAAACAGGGATGTGACAGACTTGGCTACAAATCCCCTAACACCTATTTCCACCAGTCTTACATCTACCTGCCAACCACGTTCTCTCACCTCAGCCGCCAAGTCCGCGTACTTCAGCTTCTTCCTTTCAAATCTGTAAAAAAGTCTGTAGCCAACACCTCTGTTTATTTAGTTCTGAGCTCAAAAGTCTTGCCTAGAAATGTTGAGTGTGTTTTTCACAATATATCAGCACATCTGAAAATAGGTTAATAGGTATTTGGAAAGTCTTAGTTTAGAGAAGATTTAATCAAAATATAGATCTGACACACTTACTGTTTTGACACTGTTGCTGAGTTTGTGATAAACAAAATGTTGATCTTTTGTTATGAGTGTTTTTTTACTTTGGTCATAGGTGCTTTTAGGACATGTTTTGAGCAAGAAATTAAAATCTTTTGTGGATTTATGTTTTACTCCTATATCAGGTCATCATTTTCTCAATGACATGACGCACTATTTGAAACTCTAAACTAGAGGTCTGCATGACCCGTCACAATACCTTGCGGCGCAGGACAAAAATTGTTATTCGTGGGAATAGACGATGCGGGAGCGGGACCAGATATACATGTTAAATCCCGCAAATTAATAAATAGGCGAGAAAATGACAATAATCATGCAATGATTACCTGCATAATGAACATAAACACAGATCTTTAGTAAGACCGTCATAAACTCAAAATACTGGCAGAGCATCAGGTGAACATGAAGTGACGCGTCATTGTGCTACAGAAACGACGGAGCCTGCAGACAGTCAGTCACACACATACAGTCTCTCTCTCTCTGTCTCTCTCTCTGTCTGTCTGTCTGTCTGTCTCTCTTTCTCTCTCTGTCTCTGTCTCTCTCTCTCTCTCTCACACTCACACACACACACACACACACACACACACACACACACACACACCGGCAATTGCATGTGCTTGTTGGAGGAAAGCGGAGCTGCTGCCCCTCTTTGCTTCTCTAATAATGATTCATTTAAACCTAAATAATATTTAGCTGTTTTAATAAATATGTAAGTTAGTTCTAAGCACTCTGTATAGTTCTGAATAGTAATCCGATTCATGTTAGGATCAGGGGCGGTACTAGGGCCAGGCTATGGAGCTTATAACCTTTTCTCTATAGCTCCAAATCTTGCATCCAACCCAGAACCAATCAACCTCCCCACTTCTGCCCCTCTAAACTCACGTGCGCGGACGTGGGTGGACATGTGTATGTGGCAGGCGGGAGCGGGACCAAATGTGCTGATTTTTTTCGCAGGAGCGGGACAAAAACATGTGAGAGTGGGTGTAAAAAATCAGTCCCACACAGACCTCTACTCAAAACTATTACCGCTTCGGGCACAAATTCTCACAGCCTAGTGTGTTCACTAGTGTGTGTGTGTGTGTGTTTTTCACTGCACGAATGGGTTAAATGCGGAGGTCAAATTCCGTTGTGCGAAAAATCACATTGGCTAAATTGGTTGATCTTAATCTTACCTAAAAAGGGTATTTTATTTTCTGATGTGACTAAGAAAAATATGCACATTGATTCAGGAATATTTTATTTTATTTTATTTAAACAGAAGTCTCTCTCAGAGTATTTTACAGTGAATGTCTCCATTTCTGTCTTTCTCATAGTGCGGAGGCCTCCCCAGCCGAATGCTGTCAGCATGCCAAGGTTTTAGAGGACACACAATTTGTGGATGGTTATAAGACACTGGGCTTTCAGGAGAGTGTCTTTGGAGAGTTCCTTGGGCGACTGAGGGAGAATCCGCGGCTAGTGGCTTCCTGTCTTGTTGCTGGAGAGAGGCTGAACCAGGAGCATGCGCAAGGCGTGATCCATACTGTTTTCACCTCACTCTATGGCAACTGCATCATGCAAGAAGATGAGAGCTACCTTCTGCAGGTATATGTGGAGCACACTATATTTAGAGCTGCATAATTAACTAATTGAATAAATAAAAAAATGAATAAACTTTTTCTTAATTGTAACATCAGTGTGGTGGTAATGCACCTTAAATTGGTCTACCACTTGTCATTATAAGGCATTTGCCTTCCAGTTGGAGCACAAAAAAGTAGACAACATAGCTTTTCTTTTCAGTGGTAGTTGAAAGTTTAGAACGTTCTATATTTCTGCATAATTTTGACCTAACAATCTGATTTCACACCGTACATAAAGAGAACCAAATCAAACAAATAAGACAAAAATATTAGATATGGTCATTTATTTATTGAGAAAAATGATCTAATATTACATGTCTGTGAGTGGCAAAAATGTGTGAACCTTTGACCCCCTTGTGCAGCAATAACTGCAACTTAACGATAATTTTTGATCAGTCCTGCACATTTGCTTTGAGGAATTGTAGCCAATTCCTCCATATATAACAGCTTCAACTCTGTTATGCTGGTGGGTTTCCTCCCATTAACTTAAATCTTCAGGTCCTTCCATTTCTATTAGATTAAGGTCAGAACTTTGACTTGGTCATTCTGAAATATGGACTTTACTCTTCTTTAATCATTCTTTGGTAGAATGATTTGTGCCCTGACATGTTTGTGGGGCGGCACGGTGGCTTAGTGGTTACCACGTTCGCCTCTCAGCGCTGAGATCTTGGGTTTGAGTCCCCATCTGAGCGGAGTTTCCATGTTCTTCCCGTGTCCGCGTGGGTTTCCTCCGGGGACTCCGATTTCCTCCCACAGTCCAAAAACATGGAGATCGGGTGAATTGTCTACTCTAAAATTACACTGGTGTGTGTATGAATATGTATTCATACATGTATTCATGTATATGTGTTGGTATGTGTGCCCAGATATGGTTGGCACTCTGTCCTGGGTGCCCCTTAGTGTTCGTTGCAGTCCTCCAGGTGGATGGTCGCTTCCAGTTGAGAGTACACTATGTGCGACTGTCTGCCATTTCTTGCCGATGTGTGTGGTTGAGTGTGTCAATGGAGAGTGTTGATTGTATAGCATCCTTGGATTTGAGAAAGGCGCTGTATAAGTGTAACATTCATTTATTTTCCTTTAGACCTCACTGGCGGTGCAGAACCCTATTGTTTTCGTAGTGTTTATTATTATTATTAGGGTCTGAGCACCAGAGGTGCATGACTATAGGCCAGTGGCACTGACATCACATATTATGAAGACTATGGAGAGGATTGTGTTGGAACAACTCCGGCCCATGGTTTATTTGTGTCTTGATCTCCTGCAGTTTGCTCATCAGCCCTTCTCTCTATCAATTGAATAGAATTTATGCACTTTTGGATACACCGGCTAGCATGGTAAGGATTATGTTTTTTGATTTTTCAAGTGCATTTAATACCATTAGATCTGATCTCCTGGGCGAAAAGTTGGGAGCAATGGGGGTGGATGCCTCTTTGTTGTCTTGGATTGTTGATTATCTGACTGGTAGACCACAGTTTGAATGACTGGAGAACTGTGTGTTGGATAGGGTTTTTAGTAATACTGGGGCCCACAAGGAACAGTGTTGGCTCCATTTCTTTTTACCCTGTATATGGCAGATTTTAATTATTGTATGGAATCTTGCCATCTTCAGAAACTCCCAGATGATTCAGCAGTGGTTGGATGTACTAGAGGAGATGATGAGAGAGAATATACGGAGATTGTGAAGGACTTTGTATCGTGCTGTGAGCAGAATTATTTACAGCTTAGAATGCTACAATTTATAGCTTAGGCAAAGAATGTGGAGTCACTTTATAAGAAAAGGGCAGAGTCACTTGTACTTCCTGAGACGATTGAAGGCTTTTAATGTTTGTCGAACTATGCTAAGATGTTTTATGAATCAGTGGTGGCAAGTGCGGTCCTATATGCTGCTGTTTGCTGGTGTAGTAGGTTGAAAGCAGCAGATGAAAATAGACTGAATAAGCTGATTTGGAGGGCTGGCGATGTGGTTGGCATTACACTGGACACATTGGAGGCTGTATCTGATAGGAGGATACTTGCTAAGTTAAGGGCCATTATTTGAAACTTTTCACATTCACTTTACAAAATACTGGAGGGCTGTAGGAGTATATTTAGTGCTAGATTGATCCCTCGAAAGTCTGTTACTGAGAGGCATAGGTCTTTTTTTTTTACCAGTAGCAATTAAGCTTTATAATGGAACCATTAGGAAATGATCTCATTTTACCTAGTAAAGTAATTCTAATCTAATTAAATCAAATAACTAAATTTTAGTTTCATCAGTCCACAGCACCTTTTCCAAAGCGAAGCTGGTTTGTACAAATGTGCTTTAGCATACCTCAAGTGTCTCTGTTTGTGGTGTGTGTGTGCAGCCTCTCCTTGTGCAACGTGCACTGAATAGTTGAATGATGCACAGTGACACCATCTGCAGCAATATTATGTAGGTCTTTGGAGCTGGTCTGTGGGTTGACCATGGCTGTTCTCACCATTTTTCACCTCAGCCTATCTGAAATTTTAACTAGAACTGTGCCTGTGGTCTTCTATTTCCTCACTATGTTTTTCACAGTGGAAACTGACAGATGAAATCTGAGAGAGCTTTTTTTATCCTTCCCCAAACCAATCTTTGTTTTCAGGTCATTTGAGAGTTGTTTTTAGGCTCTCATGTTGCCACTCTTCAGAGAAGATGCAAAGAGGAGAAAACTTGCAATTGGCCACCTTAACAGTTTCTCATATTTGGATTCACCTGTGTATGTAGGTCAAGGCTCAATGAACTTCAAAAACAAATTTTGTGTTCCAATAAATAAAGCTAAAGGTCTTCAAATCAATAAAATGACAAGGATGCCTAAATTTATGCACTTGCCTAATTTTGTTTAAATAAACACTTTTTGTAAATCCTATAAACTTCATATCACTTCTGAAATATCACTGTGTTCATCTGCTATATGATATATGATTTTACTGATTTAATTGAAATTACTGATCCGAACAACCAATGATTTATAAAAGAAAATCCTGAAAATTAACAGGGGTGCCCAAACTTACAATGTTCCCTGTGTTGTGTGGCTAATAAATTAGCTATGGCTGTCATAAACTTTGTCCAAAAATATTGAAATTTTGTAGAAATAGATCTTACAATGCCACACAAAATATCAATTGGGTTTTATTAGCTCCGCCCAACAGGAAGTCGGCCATATTGGAATTTGTCAAATTTTTACACATTTTTCATGAACTCATTCAAACTCCTCCTAGAGGTATCATCTGATTAGATCGATATTGGCTGTGGATAATCTCCCACCACACCTGATGATAGATTGCAAATTAATAGTTGATTGATTTAACTGGATGTGCAACACTAGCCATATAAAAATATTAACATGGTCAGAGGACAGTTGCTTGGAAATTCATGAAACGTGGCATCAACATAGGATACATCATTGCACAAATTTTATCTATTGGTATTAGTGACTCCGCCCAACAGGAAGTTGGCCATTTTGAAGTTTGTGCGTTTTTCAAATATTTTTTGCAAATTTTGTTGAACTCCTCCTAGGAAGTTTGTCCAATTCACTTCATACTTGACAGAAATAAACTATAGTTGTATGTGATGATAAATTGCAAAGGAATAGTGCATGGTCGACAAGCAAAATAGCGCCCCCTAACATGGGCAATGGTTGGGAGAAAGTTTGTCCGATATGCACCAAATTTGATATAGTCATTGAACTCATCATACAGAGCAAGGATGACTAGGAATTATCTGACTCCGCCCAAAAGGAAGTCGGTCATTTTGGCGGGAACTCAACAATTCGAAATTTTCCTGTGTTGTTTTGGGGTTGATGTGATGTTCCAAAACATGTAAAATTTTACAGTCTTGAATAGCTTTAGCCACTCTTTTATGTAAAATTTGAATTTTTGATATGCGTTTTGTTGGGTCTATAGCACCCCGTAGAATTCAAATGCATATTTGACATTTCTGGAATGCTTGAAAACTCTTGAAAATTGGTAAATACATTAAGGCAATGGAACAGTTTATAAATATTTTGTCGATTTATTTATTTTTTTTCATGTGTAGCTAGAGGATTCTACAGTGCCCTCTGTATGGTTAGGATAATACATTAGCTATGGCTGTCACAAACGGTGATGCGGTATGACTTGCACTGGGGACGACTGCGTGAGAGGGCCCTATGTCCCCTGGTAAGGGGACCCCTTGTTGTCCATTTGAGGTACTCCATGTCTATATATCTTCCGAAAAAAAATGTGGAATACTAATTTGTCTGAGGGTACATCCCAGATGCCTCCTAGCCCAGGGGTAAGAGCCTTGGGTTCATACTGTCTACAATGAAAAAGTTGCATTTTTCATACTGTCAAATCAAATACTGACAAATTACCCTTATTTGTGGTTGTAGAACTTACAAATAACTTTAGTTTTTTTGTCTTCTTAAACATTTTCCAAATTAGGCATTTTTTGGAATTTGGTTTGGTTTAAAGTGTGGTCAGGAAAAAACACATGCCAATTTTTTTTACCTTTTTTCTTGTTCATTATCTGTTTTGTATTTATTTTGAGTGCTGCATGTTTTTGTTCATTGGTAACTGTAGTGACTAGTAAACCGTACTCCTGAAGCAGCAATGCACAACAGTACATTTCCACAGTGTAAAATAATGTGCATTGCTGATTTCTTTGATACATAAGACAACTTATTTATACACAACAGATGCAGTGTAGACCACCACTAAATGCTTGAATCTTTTTTAAAACAGTTTAAATTGCAATAGCAATATTTATCGAAAATTAGAATCATTATGCTCTGTTACAAAGAGACAGTAATACTCTCTTCCTCTTCAATAATTTCTCTTTTATATCTTCTGCTATATTCTTGGATTGTCATTACTGTCACAGAATTTGTTAATGTTAAATGTCTGTTCCTGCATCCACTTTTATTTTACCACGCATTGCACATATCTGTGTCATACAGCCCTAACCTCTTACTGTTTTCTGTTGAGGAGTTCCCTCTTATCTTGCAGATGATGAATGCTACTACTGTTAAGATCATATGTAATAAACTGGGTTGTTATATCTTTGACTTGAGAATGCATTGGCTCTGACTGATAATTTTTTTCCACTTTTTCACCTAGGTTCTCCGTTACCTAGTTGAATTTGAGCTCAAGGAGAGTGACAACCCTCGTCGTCTGCTACGTCGGGGCACATGTGCATTTAGCATTCTTTTCAAGCTGTTTTCTGAGGGCCTGTACTCGGCCAAACTCTTCCTCACTGCCACATTGCATGAGCCCATTATGCAGCTGCTGGTCGAAGATGAGGACCACCTGGAGACTGACCCAGCAAAGCTGATTGAGAGATTCACCCCTGCCCAACAAGAGCGCCTGTTTGGAGAAAAGGGTTCTGATGGTTACCGTCGAAAGGTGCAAGCAGCAGTGGAAGCCAATGAGGCCAAACTGGTGACCCTGGTAAACTCCTTCATTGGTTACCTGAAGCAGAATACCTACTGCTTTCCTCAAAGTTTGCGCTGGATTGTGTCTCAGATGTATAAGACTCTGGCAAGGGTAGAAAGGCTGGATGCAGGGGAGGTGAAAACCATGTGCACAGATCTGCTGCTGACCTGCTTCATCTGCCCAGCCATTGTAAACCCTGAACAGTATGGAATCATTTCAGATGCTCCCATCAATGAAGTGGCACGCTTCAATCTCATGCAGGTAGAGGCTGGTAATGTACTATATCACATATCTCTGTCATACCATATCATAACATCTCACATTAGAGCACATGTAGATTATAGGAGCAATTCTCAACTGGTGGGTCGGGTCGCGGACACGTTCTGGGTGGGTCACGGACAGTTTGTAAAAAATAAATAAATGTTAAAACAATTAAAAATGTAAAATAATTAAAGCTTATCTGATGATGTACTCATTGTTTATCTTGAGCAAAAAGACACAGTGAGGCACGTGTCAGATGCACGCAGCATACTCGTTGCCATGGTAGCCACCATTTGTTTGCCCTTTACCCTTCTCTTTAAATTTGTGATAATGTTCAGAGGCAAGATGGCAAAATGCAAATATAACATTGACGACAAACACGGACAGAAACCTCAGTGTGTTATTTGTAATGTAGTACTGGCACATAAGAGCATGAAAACATCCAAATAAGTAATGCGACATTTACAAACAAAACCTGTATGTAAACCCAAGCCGGTAGAGCTTTGTAAAAAGAGGACTTCATGAGTGGAAGACACGGACGTAATTTGGGGGTGGGATGGGACATGTCGCTTTCACTTTTAAAAGTGGCAGCTGTGGCCTAATGGTTAAGGAACTGGTCTGGTGACCTGAAGGTTGCCAGTTCAATCCCCAGGCAGGTCACAACTGAAGTGCCCTTGAGCAAGGCACCTAACCCCCAATTGTAAGTCGCTTTGGATAAAAGTGTCTGCTAAATGCCTCAAATATAAATGTAAATGTAAAAAAGGCAGTTCTGGTCCCCTGTAGTTTTTACATTTACATTTGAGGCATTTAGCAGACACTTATCCAAAGCGACTGACAGTTGGGGGTTAGGTGCCTCTTCAGTCGTGACCTGCCTGGGGATCAAACCGGCGACCTTCAGGTCACCAGATCAGATCCTTACCCACTAGGCCATGGCTGCCCCATAGGAAGGTTTTTACCTTCCAAAAACAATGTTAGGCTGTATTAAAAGGAGACGAGTCGAGCATTAGGACCCAGCAGAAATCCAAGCGGCTCAATCTGAAGCCTGTTTAAATTTAGACCATGCACGAGCTCATCGATTGGCTCTCCCGTTTCTTGCTAACATGTGATTGGCTGTCCCCGCTGTCACTCCATCAAACAGTGTCTGGACTTGTACACCAGTGTTTTGCAAGTTAGCCAGCAGTCTGTGTACACCTGCCACTGTAAGTTGTTAACATATTGGACAATTGTTCTGTCTGTGTCATGCCAGCTAGACGTACAGTGTATCACAAAAGTGAGTACACCCCTCACATTTCTGCAGATATATAAGTATATCTTTTCATGGACAACACTGACAAAATGACACTTTGACACAATGAAAAGTCATTTGTGTACAGCTTATATAACAGTGTACATTTATTCTTTCCTCAAAATGACTCAATATACAGCCATTAATGTCTAAACCACCGGCAACAAAAGTGAGTACACCCCTTAGTGAAACTTCCTGAAGTGTCACTATTTTGTGTGGCCACCATTATTTTCCAGAACTGCCTTAACTCTCCTGGGCATGGAGTTTACCAGAGCTTCACAGGTTGCCACTGGAATGCTTTTCCACTCCTCCATGAAGACATCACGGAGCTGGCAGATATTCGAGACTTTGAGCTCCTCCACCTTCCACTTGAGGATGTCCCAAAGATGTTCTATTGGGTTTAGGTCTGGAGACATGCTTGGCCAGTCCATCACCTTTACCCTCAGCCTCTTCATTAAAGCAGTGGTCGTCTTAGAGGTGTGTTTGGGGTCATTATCATGCTGGAACACTGCCCTGCGACCCAGTTTCCAGAGGGAGGGGATCATGCTCTGCTTCATTATTTTACAGTACAGTGAAACATTGCAAAACAGACTTTTTCCTATGTTTAACAGAGCCTGTTGGATGTACTTGTATTCTAACGTAGGCAGACGAGACGAACATGTAAACAAACACTTTTTAGATTAACAAAACACCATAGAGTTGGGAGAGCGAGAGGTTGCTGTGTCTACACGCCAGGCCATCTAATAATAGTTATTAGTTTAATAATAGTCATGTAATTCATAATATTAATTCCAGATTAATTATTGAAAATTAATGTTCCAGAACCCCGCTCCACCGGTCGTGTCCCTTCGAAATCTCAAGGCTATTTTTCAAAAATAAATATGTTTTGGTTGTATTCTATAAAAGTGACCACGCGGAAATGTGTGTCCCGGGCTAAGACCAGTTGAGAACCCCTGGATTATAGCTTTGCAATGACTGTTGAAACAATATTATTGTAAAAACAATTTTAAAACAATGACATACATTGCAGGAAGTGACTTGATGACATTTGTGCTCCACTTACATTACCTGTTTGACAGTGCAAATACACCCAGGAGAATACAGCACAGGGTTGTGCAAGACCCAAACAATTAAAAAGTTTCACAAGTACTGAGCATGATTCATATGTTTTGTGACTGAGATACAGTGAGGAAAATAACTATTTGAACACTCTTCAAATTTGTAAGTTCTCCCACTTAGAAATCATGGAGGGGTCTGAAATGTTCATCTTAGGTGCATGTCCACTGTGAGAGACATAATCTAAAATAACAAATCCAGAATTCACAATGTATGATTTTTTTAATCATTTATTTGTGTGTTACTGCTGCAAATAAGTATTAGAACACCTGTGAAAATCAGTGTTAATATTTGGTACAGTAGCCTTTACAGAGGTCAAATGTTTCCTGTAGTTTTTCACCAGGTGTGCACACACTGCAGCAGGGATTGTGGCCCAGTCCTCCACACAGATCTTCTCCAGATCAGCCAGGTTTCTGGGCTGTCACTGAGAAACATGGAGTTTGAGCTCCCTTCAAAGATTTTCTATAGGGTTTAGGTCTGGAGACTGGCTAGGCCACTCCAGAACCTTGATATGCTTCTTACGGAGCCACTCCTTGGTTATCCTGGTTGTGTGCTTTGGGTCATTGTCATGTTGGAAGACCCAGCCACGACCCATCTTCAATGCTATAACTGAGGGAAGGAGGTTGTTCCCCAAAATCTCACAATACATGGCCCTGGTCATCCTCTCCTTAATACAGTGCAGTCGTCCTGTCCCATGTTCAGAAAAACACCACCAAAACATGATGCTTCCACCCCCATCCATTAATCTTCGTCATCCAAACACGGCGAGTGGAATTAAGACCAAAGAGTTCTATTTTGGTCTCATCTGACCACAGCACTTTCTCCCATGACTCCTCTGGATCATCCAAATGGTCATGGGCAAACTTAAGATGGGTCTGGACTAGGGCTGCCACAAACTATTATTTTTATAGTCGACTAATCACCGATTATTTTTGCGATTAGTCGACTAATCAGATCATACATTAATTGAATATAAAACAATCAATCAATCAAAATTTATTTATATAGCGCTTTTTGCAATGGACGTTTTCACAAAGCAGCTTTACATAATCAGTATCAGACAATTTGATTCTAAGCCCGATGTGAGCAAGCCGAGGCAACAGTGGCAAGGAAAAACTCCCTCAAA
>BRDA01005256.1:58669-74757 GCA_036984385.1 Crenuchus spilurus
CGAGATCATCGACGTCTCGGAGTTGTGGTAACGACGAACTACCAGGACCAGGATCAAGGCTTTGTCTGAGAGGAAGGTCCAGGTCTTATCCATGTTTCTGCTCAAACTGTCAGAAACAAACTCCATGAGGGTGGTATGAGATTTTGAGTATGATTCCAAATCCAGACCTCCAAGGGGTAATCATTTTGATTTACATTGAGCATTTTTGTTATTTTGTTCTTAACACATTCCACTATGTAATAAATAAAGATTTTCAACTGGAATATTTTATTCACTGAGATCTAGGATGTGTTATTTTAGTGTTCCCTTTATGTTTTTGAGCAGTGTATTTATTAATTTAGGGAAAAGAGATACAGTAATTGGTAATTAGTGTAAAACAAGTGGCAACAAACTCTAATCTTTATAGGGCCTTCTAACCGCTCCAACTCTGTTTCATCTCTGGACCTGGAAGGAGAGTCTGTTTCGGAACTAGGACCAGGACCATCAAGCAGCAATGGTGTTGAGGCTCTGCAGCTACTAGAGCATGAGCAGGGTATGGTTGTGTGTGCTTATTATTAATTATTAGTACTTGTTACTTATTAGTATTTGCTAATAACATCAGTTTAATAGCTTTTAATATGAGTTAACCACCATACCATTTATATTATTTTAGCCACCACACAGGATAATCTGGATGACAAACTCCGCAAGTTTGAGATTCGGGACATGATGGGTCTAACAGATGATCGAGATATTTCAGAGACAGTCAGTGAAACTTGGAGCACTGATGTCCTTGGCAGTGATTTCGACCCCAATATGGATGATGACAGACTCCAGGAAATTGCAGGTCAGATGCGGGTTTAAATTTTTAGTCTCTTCATTGTTGAAAAGCAAGTCTTCAAAAGCATGTCTGCACTTTATTTGAATTGCTGTCATTCAACAGTTTCAGTCATATTTGAAAGTATATTATTCAAGCCAGTTTGGAGGGAGATTTGAGTCATTTATTTGTTTGGGAAATCTGTTTCCCATAAAATGTCAGTGATGCTGAGAATTTTATTGCCATCTTGTGGTTATTTTAGCAGTTGCCTCTCAGTACTGATGCCTGTTGTATTACTGTATATATAAGAGAGATGAGAGATATAATGAATCTTCCAAATACATTTATCATTTTCTTTTTGTGAGATTGTTTTTTTAATAATAGACCTGATATATATTTTTCTAAATATTCATTAGGATCTTAGAGCACTTGTTGTCTTTGGCGTGCTCATTACAAAATCAAAGATAAAGGCAATTAATTTGGAATCTTCTCATCATATCCTGATTTTCTTGCACTCACAACATTTACAGTTGATCAGTTACCTGTAGGCAAGACAGATTTAAGAAGTAAATCTGTATCACTATTCACTATTTATTATTTACTTAAAATATAATTAAATCAATTATAATGTGTAGTTTAATCAAAACAGAGTGAAGAAACAAATCATGAAAGTAGCATCCATATTAAAGGGAATGTCATGACATACTGTGTCCTTAACCATAGTCTGAATGAGCTTTTACATTAAGGTCTGGCTCATGATATGTATTTTGGCATGTACTTATCAAATAATTTGGTTGACTGTTGACTTCTAACATTTATAAACAGATTTGCACCTCCAGTTCTAAATTAAAGAAACAAAAGTTGGCTTTTGTTTTACAATAAAACTGAAGTGCCCTTGAGCAAGGCACCTAACCTCCAATTGTAAGTCACTTTGGATAAAAGCATCTGCTAAATGTCTCAAATGTTAATGCAAGTGAAAGTTGGGACACTATCTAAAAATGCACAAAAACTGAGATCTGTAATTTATTAATTCACCTGAACCAGACATGATTTCAGAGTTGTCAGTTGTCAGTGTTGTAATTTAATTATTTTTTTTACATTTAAGCAAATTTAGAAATTGATGCCTGCAACACAAAAAACTTTTTTGACAGAGGCATGTTTACTTCTAGGTTACATCACCTTTTCTTTTAATAATGCTTTTTAATTTGGAAATTGAAGATACTAATTGTTGCAGTTTTGCACATTTTTAAAATTCTTGTTGTATACAAGACATGACCTGCTCAGCAGTCTGTGGTTGCTATTGTATGATTCTCCTTTGCATGATACATCATACATTTTCTATATGAGGCAAATCTAGACTGCAAGCAGGTCAGTCAAGCACACACTTTATTGTTGCAAAGCGACACTGTTGTATCTCATGCAGAATGAGGGCTGGCGTCGTCTTGCTGATTTCTTGGGAAATCCTGACAGCAGCAAAACGTCTTTCCAAAATACCAACATAAGTCTCCCCAGCAATAGTATCTTCACATATGCATGTTGCAAATGTTGTGGGCAGCGATGCATCCCCATGCCGTCATGGATGCTGTTTCTTGTAACAGTCTGGATGGTGTTTTTCATCACTGACATGAAGAATCTGATGTCTGTTTCACTCCAAAACAAACTGAAACATGGACCCATCTGACCATAGAATATGTTTTCACTGTCTTTTGGTCCATCTCAGATTACTTTGAGGGCCCAGGGAACTCACCAATGTTTCAGTGTAATATGAATATATGTATTCCTCTTTGCCTAATACAAATTCAGATTGCATTTCTTGATGCAACAGCAAGACTGTGTTAAGTGACTATGATTTTCCAAAGTACTTGGAGCTCTACTTCTCTCTCTCTCTAACAATTTGAATCCACGGCAACTTGATATATGAGCTCAGTCTTAGTTGGATTACATTCAGTGTAATTTCACTTCATGCTATCAGTAGGAATTTCCATCCAAACATAGCTGTAGCTGCTTTGTTCTTCTGGACTTAAAAGCTTAAAAAAAACCAGATGTAACTTGGAAAAAAATGTGCATTTACTGAATGACATAATCAAATTTTTTCTATCTATTTTGAAGATATTTCACATTGAAAATGTTCCCTTTCTCACCCCCCCTCCCCTTTTTCTCCTGCCTCTCTCTCTCTCCCTCCTCATCTCTCTCTGACATTCATATGGTCCCTACAGTCTTATTGACCTTGGTTCCTTCTCATTTGCATCCTCCATTTTTCATACCTCAGAATATGGCATTGGGGGACTTTTCCTTCATTAAGTGAATTTACAGCAATTTCCTTATGTGTTTTCTCTGAGGGATTGGGTTATGAGATACACATTAAATATCCATTAATACCTCATTATCCCACTGATAAGATTACCATGATAATGAGGCAGAAATTCTAATTGTTGCACTAGTGCGAGTGCCACTCATTTAATCATGCACCTGAACGACGAGGAGCCCAGAGCCCCTGCTTCACTCACTGTAAACATGGCCAGCGGGGGAAACTCTCCTGCTGCCCCACAACCTCTAACCTGCACCCCTTCCCCCTCACTCTTGGAGTGTCAGCTCAGACCTGCTGAGAGTTGCTGCTGGTATCACATGGTGCACTCATAATCTCTGTATCCATCCAACCATCACATAGTCATGTTTGCTATCTTTTCAGAATTCACCCTAGACTGTCGTTTTACCTTGTTAGGCTATGGCATCTGATGTGAAAATGTTGGGTGAGATGTGTGATTGGGGCTCTTTTGTAGATAAAGTAATGAGGTTGTAAATAATACACTCCTCACATTATACCTTAATATCATGGCCTGTTTGGCTGGGGTTGAATGGTATATGTGTTTGCACACTTGGGGTCATGAGGAGGAAAATGTGATTAACCTTTAACTACTCCAACTGGCTTCCTCTTTCCCAACTAAATTGAGTTATAGGTGAACTAAAACACTACACATGCACATGTGTGTTCTGTATATTCTTTGTTCTTAGGAGCTACTGTGGAGAACATGCTGGGGAGTCTTCTGTGTTTGCCAGGGCCTGGCTCTATTCTTTTGGACCCCTATGGTTCTACAATATCTGAGACCACAAGTGAAGCCTGGAGTGTGGAGGTCCTACCCAGTGACTCAGGCAAGCAGGCACAGTGAACAGTCACAGTCTTTGTGTAGCTTTGATTTATAGGCTACAGCCTAGCTGGTCCTATTGGATCATTGCTAATCTTATACAAAAATATTTCGCTCATCATATGTCATTTTTTAAGTGATAAACAATCCAAAAAGGGGAGGAAAAATTAACCCAAGTATTGAGAGTGCACACACAGGGCTACACAGTTTTGATTGCATGTTGTGATTAAACGATTATTCAACTCCAATATAAAAGTTAAATCATAGCCTCCCTAACTTAAAGGAGTTTTACCCAAAAAAACATATTAATTAGTACTGAACCACCACTGACACAGGATTGTTTACATTGTCTGTCATTTTATATATGCATGTGTGTAGACAGACAGACAGATTTTTAAGTTCATTTTAAGGCATTTCTTTACTAATAACATTCTAAAAGTTGATATTGAAGCATTAATGTTTGTGTATATTTGTCTCTCAGTGTAGAGTGTAAATTATACAAACTTGTTTACAGTAAGACCACTTGACATCCCACAGTTTCTGTAGATTGATTATTCAGGTGTATTTTCAAGCTGCAAATCTCCCATTGTACCCCATGCAAAGGATGCAGTGGATTTAGACTCAGTGATCGCAAAGACCATTGAAAAAGATTGATCACATTATGTTCATAACACTTCGGGTCTGGTCAAGAAGGCATATCAGCGGCTGTAGTTCATCAGGTGGCTGAGGCGAGCTGGTCTCGGAACCTCAGTCCTCAGATCATTCTACGGATGCATGGTGGAGAGCGTCTTGTGCTCGAGCATCACTGTGTGGCATGGCAGCTGCTCTGCTGTAGACAGGAAGTCTCTGCAGAGGGTGGTGAAAGCTGCACAAAAGATTGTTGGAGTCAGCCTCCCCACAACCATGGACATCTACACCTCTAGATGCAGGAAAAGGACCACCTGCATCATGAAGGACCCCACCCACCCAGCACACTCACTTTTTGTCCCACTCCCCTCTGGCAGGATAATATTTATTCATTCATTTATCTACTCATTCATATAACTTGCTTCTAATCTCCCTATGCCGTGTTCAATCTCTGAACATTGTACAGGCTAAGTTATCTATACTCTTGTCCAATACTGCTCTGCATAGTGTACAGTCTACGTTTACATCTGTATAGTCTATATTATATCTGTATAGTTCTTATTTATAACACACACTTTTATATGTATATGCAAACTATTGCACTAGGTAAAACTGGGACCTTGGGAATATAATTTTGTTCCACCTCATGTACATGTGATGTGAATGACAAAGTTTCCTTGAATCATAAAACCAGTTTAAGGACTTTTGCTCATCAATTGAGGCATAAGGTCAGCAACAATATTCTGATAGGCTATGCTAGAGGTCTGCACTCGCGGGACCCATCGCAGTATCTTGCAGCGTGGTACTAAATTGCTTTTGGTGGGAACGGGCGGTCAATCGGGACCGCATATGCATGTAGAAAAATCCTGCAAATGAATAAATACTCTAGAAAATTATAATAATCATGCAGTAATTATCCTGCACAATGAACATAAAACAGCTAATCAGTCAGTAAGAAAGAAATAAACTCATTCAAAATATTGGCAAAGCAACCAATCATGTGACCATGAAGTCAACAAAATCAGTCTCGTGCAGACCTCTAGGCTGTGGCATTCAAGTGATGCTTAATTGGTATTAATGGGCTTAAGGAAACCTTCACACCATTACACCTCTATCAGCCTGGACCTTTGACGTAATGCAGGCTGGATCCATATGGCTATTGACGACAAATTCTGACCCTACCGTCTTTGTGCCTCGGCAGAAATTGGGAAATTTTTCCTCTTAACTTGCCCACTTTTGGTGAATTGATGCCTACTTCAGACTTAGTTTTGTTAATGACTGACTGAATTGGAACTCCATATGGTCTATTACTGTTGGAGCCAAGATTTGACACATGCATTTTGAGATGTTTTCAGCTCACCACATTTGTAGAAAGTGACTACAAATCATCAAACTCTTTGGCTAATTACGGTAACAGAATGTGGCAGATGAAAAGACATGGCCACATTTTTCTAACATCAGAGACATGCTCACAGATGCAATTGCATTCACATTACCAAAACCAAACACCAAATCAAATGTTGATATCAGAAAACTGTGTTAAGGTTTTTCTTGCTCCATAGTTTTTACTTAGTGGAGCTCTATCTTTAAAAGTTTTTTTCCTTCAAAGTATGAACTGAAAGATCTGATGG
Organism: Crenuchus spilurus; assembly: GCA_036984385.1. Classification (NCBI taxonomy): domain Eukaryota; kingdom Metazoa; phylum Chordata; class Actinopteri; order Characiformes; family Crenuchidae; genus Crenuchus; species Crenuchus spilurus. The sequence goes on from BRDA01005256.1 coordinate 64,867, forward strand.
TGACAGATGTGATGATCCTACATCTCTTGTATAGTTTTTAGGAGTTCTGATTTCTTTATACCTTTTATTGCATTTTTCCTTCTTTCCTATGCATGTTAATTATATTATGCATTAGGGTTGGGGGCACAAGGGTCCATGTCCAGTACATTTACAGCATTTGGCATACGCTCTGATCCAGAGCGACGTACAACAGTGCTTTGATTCCATTCAGAGAATTACCTCTGCTAGTACACACAGGTTAGAGTCCAAACAAATCTTCAGTTCACACTGTTAGAACAACCATTACTAATACCTAGAAAGAAGAAAAGATAAACAATTGTGCACAATATAAGAGCATAACAATGCATTATAATAAGAGATGTAAACTAGTGCTCTTTAAGTGCTCCACAAAAAGATGGATCTTCAGTCTGTGTTTGAAGACTGTGAGGGACTCTGCTGTTCAAACAGCCAGTGGGTGTTCATTCCACCACTTCAGTGCAAGGACAGAGAAGAGTCTTGATTCTAGTCTTCCACATGTCTTGAAGGATGGTGGGTCAAGCCGAGATGTACTGGAAGCTCTAAGGGTTCAAGGTGCAACTTGAGACTTTACCATTGCCATTAGGATAAGAGGGGCTGGTCCATTTATTGCTTTATAGGCATGCATCAGGGTTTTGAACCTGACGTAGACAGCTACAGGAAGTTAGAGAAGTGAACGCAACAGTGGAGTGACGTGAGAGAACTTGGGTTGATTTGAAGACCAGTTGAGCAGCTGCATTTTGGATCAACTGCAGGGGCCTGATGGCTCTCATAGGAAAACCAGCCAAGAGTTAGTTGCAGTAGTCAAGTCTTGAAATGACAAGACTAGACAAGCACCTGGTCAGCATCCTGGGTCAGAAAGGGTTGAACCTACATGACTGCATCACATTTGTAATGTGAGTAGAAAATGATAGCTGGTCATCAAGAATCCCACCAAGGCTTCTTGAGACAGTATGACGATGGAGTTCTCAAACAGGAGAGGAAGTTCAAGATGCAGAGCAGTGGTTCCAGGAATGAATAGAAGCTCAGTCTTGCTAGAGTTGAGCTTCAGGTAGTGGGTTGTCATCCATGAGGAGATGTCTGCCAAACATGTTGAAATGTGGCTGGATACCTAAGTACCAGAAGGAGGGAAGGAAAACATCAGTTGAGTGTCATCAGCATAACAGTTATATAAGAATCCATGAGAAGAAATTACTTCACCAAGAGTATGAGTATAAAGTGAGAAAAGAAGAGTACCCAGTACTGAGCCTTGTGGGACACCAGTGGAAAGTCTGCATGGAGCGTAGGTGGACCCACTCCATGTTACCTGGTAGTACTGTCCCTCTAAATATGATCTGAACCAATTCCACGCAGAGTCAGTGATCCCGAGGTTAGAGAGCATTGACAGGAGGATCGCATTGTTGACAGTGTCAAAGGCTGCAGAAAGGTCTAGAAATATGACAGTCCGGTTGATCTAACTGTCTTGAGTTTTTCAGTCACAGCTATCATGGCCATTTCAGTGGAGTGTACAGGTTTGAAGGCAGACTGGTAGGGGTCATGGAGTTGGTTCTGGGAGAGAAAAGCAGATAGCTGGTTATAGACAGTATGTTCGAGATTTTTTTTAGAGAAAAGACAAGAGTAATACCAGTCTGTAGTTACTGATATCAGAGATTTTCAGTATAGGCTTCTTCAAGATGGGAACCACCCTAGCAGTCTTGAATGCTAATGGAACATAACCTGATGACAGAGAGTCATTTTTGATAAAAGAGATGAAAAGTTGTAGGTCCGGAGAGATGGACAAGAGGTGTGTGGATGGTATGAGATCCAGTGGGCAAGTTGTTGGGCTGCTGGATGTTGGGCTTGCTGGACTCTGTGGACAGAGAAGAGAAAGAGCAGAGCAATTTATGAGCATGATGGGAAGAATTTATGGAGATAGTGGAAGAGAATCTTATCAGAGTGGAGACTGGCAAATCTCATCAAACTTCTCAAAGAAGGTGACAAAATTTTCACAAATAAGGGAAGATGGTTGTGGGGAGGTGTAGGGTTAAGAAGTGAAGAGAAAATACTCAAAAGCTCGTGAGGTTCTGATGCCAATGCTTCCAGTTTCCCTCAGAAGAAGGCTGTTTTTGCAGCAGTGACGTCAAGTGAGAGCTTGGAGAGAAGGGACCGATAATGGAGATCCGAGTCAAGCTGGGATTTCCTCCATCTTCTCTCAGCTTTCCTCAATTCTCTGGTTGCTGCTCAGGATATCTGTCATCCAGGGAGCAGGTGGAGAAGATCTTGTCTAAAGGACAGAGGATAAAGATGGTTAATTGCAGACGAAAGTGAGGAGAAAAAAGTATCTGTGGCTGTGTCCAGTGAAAGAGATGAGGGATGCAAAGGCCGGAATAAAGTCTGCCTTCTGGACAGTAGACTGGCAATTCCAGAGCCTACCTTTCACCCAGATTTGAGAATGTGTTGACCATGGGGGGTAGAGGAGATTGCTGGTGCTGCAGCTTCTACGGTGGTATTAAGGTCTTCTGGGTCTGGACAATACAGAGATAGGTTTTGAAAGACACATGTTAGAAGTGAAATTTGCAGTAAATAAGATGTATCTGGAAGACAGAAGAAAAGTAGATGATACTTAGCCAAGGTTGCTGGGTCCTGTTGGTCTTCCCAGCAAGCTGACGTATATTGATAAGCAGCAAGCACAGACAATATGTCCTTCAACCACTACAGAGTCGTTAACACACTAATTTAACTACAATTACAAGCTGTTAGCAACACCCATGCAATTCGCACCTTAGCTGACCTGAAACCACACCTCAAGCTGTTAACAAACAGTTTCTGGCCTACCAAAACAAGATGCTGTTTTTACAGGATCTAGTTAAGAGTATATCAAAACCATCCTACATTACAGTACAGTTTGCACAGTGCTGAACGAGATTTTTATTTGAATCTATGCTCCTGTATAGGAATACATTGTAATTTTGCTTGTTCATTTTAATTTTTATGCAAATAAGCATCAAGTCTACATACAGAGAGTTCACCATAAAATTGTGTTGCATATACATAAGGCCTGGTAAAAACTAACATTTCTCTGCTTAGTGATGATGTGTGTTGTGTGTTTTGTAGAAGCAGCTGATTTAAAGCAGGAGGAACGTTTGCAGGAGTTGGAGAGCTGTTCAGGGGTTGGCAGTACTTCAGATGACACTGAAGTCAGAGAAGTCAGCTCCCGACCCAGCACACCAGGGCTAAGTGTAGTCTCAGGTACACACACATTCTTTTTTTCATTTCTCAGTGCATCAGCCAGCCATCAAAGTAGTCCCCTTTAATGGGAACTCATGTTTTCTTTCCTTGTAAGTTTAAAGGAAGATATGCAAAGCATGCCAGACTTCCTCACAAAAATAGAAAATATGCAAAACCATTTTAGTATAAATTTAGTATATTTTAGTAAATTGTAATTTTAAGCATAATAGTTTAAGTATAATATAAGTTTAAGTATAACTTATATAACTTATAAACAGTGGTGGACAAAGTATTCAACTCTAGTACTTAATTAAGTAAAAGTATTGATTCTCGTGGTCAAAATTTACTCAACTACAAATAAAAGTTGCTCAGTCAAAAGTTTACTCAAATTAAAGTGCTGAAGTACTTACTTTTGAAAAAACTTAAGTATTTAAAAGTACAAAATATATTTTGTAATATCAGTACATTGCTGTATTGTTTTGAGTGCTTTTACAGAACCTTGTAACTTGCTGAAACCACCTGATGACCCCCCCCAACAACACTGTAAACAATTGATTACGTTTATAATTGTGCATAAAACAAATGTTAGAAAAATGACACAAGACAATATGTGAATAAAATACATGTCACACTATTACTAATATTTAAAATGGCTATAATGAATGTAACAATTCTCATTTCTTCTGGTAATTGTGAAACATTGCAGCATGTAGTGGGTCATTTTGAGACGGTCCCTAACTCTGTAGCATGTAGTCAGAACGAACACAAGGCTAAGCTCCTGCGTCATCTGTCATAACAAGTGAACTTTAGTAAATGTTGTGGTTGTAGGTGGTCATCTTCTATTTCACCACCAAACTGTCACTGTACTGCTGGTGAGGAAAAGTGGAATTACGAATATCAAACGAGTGACTAATACTAAACTAACTTTAGTGCAGTTTGTGTTTCAGGCTGTGCATGTGTGACTCCACTGTCTTCATTCACATTGTGCTGAATTTGAAACATTTCTTGCACAAAATTTTTTTCTTAAATAAAGTTTGATTTAACGATGTGTGTGTGTGCGTGCGTGCGTGCATGCGTGTGTGGTGATTTGTGGCTCTCCGCTTGTGAGAACAGTGTCGGCAGCTAATCAGTCAGGTCAAGACACATTATAATTTTTGTTTAATTATTATTTTATGACTTTAGGATTGTAGTCCTGTGTGTGTGTGTGTGTGTGTGTGTGTGTGTGTGTGTGTGTATTAGACGCATGTGGTAGTTGTGTTGTAACACGGTGAAAATGCAGGCTAAACAGCTAACTGCACGCCTAGCAGTTAAAAAATAACTATCTAGAGCTGAGAGAGAAAGTCTTTATAAAAACCTTTCTATAACCTTTATCTGTTTTTTTTTAACGGATAAGCGTTTAGATGGACATCAGCGAGAACCATGGGTGTGGTAGTGGGGGGAAAAGTGGACCTGACTACCCAGGACCTGAGTAGGGAGAGGGGCCCATAAAAATCCTGAATTTTTTTTTTGTTGTATTTATTTTGAATGAATTGGGCCCTCAAATTAATTATTTATTAATTCATATTTCAAATATATTGATAATATCAACTGAGGGAATGAACTTTAGTCACAGTCCTTTCAGCAATATTGGACATTCTGGGGACCCCCTCTTGGAGGCCCAAAATTGTTTAGTCTGCCCAACAGCGACTATCGACAAGTGTAACGTCAGTGAGCCTAGAATGAATGACCTGGGTGCTACACATCATGCTCAGAAATCAGGATTTCAAAAGAAGAAAGAAAGGGAGGAAAAAGAAAGAAGGCAGAATGAGGGGAGACAGCTGTTGATGGCTTTCTTTCCCAAAGGTGAACCTAGTCTGTCTTGTTATTATTAAGTCCAATTAAAGTTAAAGTAGTCCACTCCAGACAGCTGTGGCTGATTTTTGGAGGCTCACGTGAAGTCGTTAGTTTAGTTGCTAGGCTGCTTGTGGCTGTAAGTTTAAAGACAATTAATATAAAAACGTTAGTTATCAACTTTAACCAGTTTCAGTAACAAAACTGCCGCATATATCAACATGTAAATAGCCTACATCAACATAATCTGATCTGTTTGTAGCTTAAAACCTTATTTATGCTTTTTTATTTAAATAAATACCCCCCTTTTTTTTGCTCATGTGCCTCGTTTACTGGCATTTATAGGGGCCCAATGACATTGAGAGTGTACAGGGCCCAGAATTTGCTGCTAGGCCCCTGGCGAGAACACAAATAAACATGAGGAGAAAACTAGAGAGACGCACCGCGTGTGTTGTCGGACTGTCACTGACGTCACGTCGGTTCAGAATACTGCTCTCTGATTGGTGGATTTGAAATGAAACTGTGTGGCTGATCCACCCACTTACATTTGAAAGGGGGCGAGCATTTTCTGCATCTCCTTTGTACAAATAGTCAATGAGTCTCGGATGGTTCGGATTTTTCGTGATTTTTTCCCCCGCCCACGTCCCCCATGCCCGTGCCCCACCAAGCGTTTGCTCAACCCTAAAGCTGATGCAAAAGGAACGAGTAATGACAAGCTTCCTAGAAATGTAGTGGAGTGAAAGTCACAAGTTCACCAAAAAATAAATACTCAAGTAAAAATACTCAAAAATGTACTTAAGTACAGTACTCAAGTAAATGTACTTCTTTACTGTCCACCACTGCTTATAATATAAGTCTACCTAATTTTCAAGAGGTAGAAAATGTCACACCTCCCATTGATACCTTTGCCAATCAGAAGTGCACCAACCTGCTCTTTCCTGACAGCTCTGCTGAGTCAATGAACTTTTTTTGGGACTCCAGCTAAAATCACAATTTTTACATCATTCCTCACAGCCATCCCCAGAGCACTATATTGATCACTTCAATTTCACACTCATTTAGTGTTGTAATGTAAACTTGAGCTTTAGAATGTTGCCTCCAATTCAGGGAGAATTCCAACCGTTTGTCCTTTAATATTCAGCATATTAACAGCAACAATAAACAACAATTAGCAGCACTCCTGAAAAACTGCCAAGCGAAAGAGATCTGTGTAAAGGTTTGTCAGTATGTATATCAATCTGTTTTATATATTTTTCACAGCTCTGAAATGTATATGATGCACAGTGCATATTCTCTTTCAACCTCATGTCAAAACAGTGGAAATAGGCTGTAAATGTAATGTTCAGGGTCAGTTTCATACAAAATGATGATTTTGTCAGTTTTGAATTCAAATAAATAACTGGATGTTTTGTTTTACTTGTATTAGGTATTAGTGCAACTTCTGAAGACATCCCTAACAAGATTGAAGACCTGCGTTCAGAATGTAGCTCGGACTTTGGAGGCAAAGACTCAGTGACCAGTCCTGATGGAGAGGAGTCAACGCATGGTACAAACACACTGATTTTGCAGCACTGTATTTGGAACGTACATTTTTATTTGTCATCTCAAGGTGTCTACATAAGTTATTATTAGTTATTTCTTTATGTTCAGTCATTTTATCATTTTTGGTAAATGAAGGGTATATGTTCAAGAGTACCCTGATTATTAGCCCTGCTGTAACAGGTAAACAGCTCAATTACTGATGGACATTGTTACTCAGCCACAACATTAAAACCACTGACAGGTGAATTCAATAACATTGGTTATCTCATTTCAAGGGCTCAGATACATGAGTCAGCAAGTGAAAAGTTAGTTCTTAAAACTCTTAAAGGAAAAATGGGCAAGCATAAAAATAAGTGACTTTCACTATGGCCAGATTGTGATGGTTAGATGACTGGGCCAGAACATCTTCAACAGAACGGGTCTTATGAAGTGTTCCCACTGTACAGTGGTTAGTACTTGCCAAAATGGTCAAATGAAGGACAAGTAGTGAATCCACAACAGAATTATGGCCACTCAAGGCTCACCAATGTTAATACTAGTGATCAACTGATAGGGGCCTTATTTATTTATTTTTAATCTGATAAAATCTAAATATAAAAAAACTTCCTGGTGTTTGATCAGTGAAACACTGATATAAGGTACTAGGTTTTTATAGCCTTCTGTAATTAATAAAATATAATAAGTAATGCTACTTCTTTGGTTAAAGCAAATACAAATCAAGTCATACAATCTAATATTCATGGTTATTTTAGCCAGTAAGATGTTGTATTTAAGGGAGCATGAGGTACACAATGTCATTCAGCTGCAGAAACAGTTGTAACAATTAGAAAACACTGGTAACAGAGTAGGCACCATTTATAGCAGGGTTCATGAATATCAAGCTTAAAACTTACTTGTATACCACTTTCCCAAGACTATCCTAACTACAACAATAACATATCACAGCTGTGTCAGGATTTTATCACATTAACGCCCTACAGTCTCATTAAATGCTGTGCAAAGTTAGCTCAGTATACTGACACACAAAGTGAGACGTGCACATGCACCCCATTTTCCAGAATATATCATATATATTATAGACGGACTCATGCAAGCACAGTAACTATATGTTGGCTAATAGCACACAGTTGAAAATGTTGATGCTAGCTTAGCTTTTGAACTCCTGTTAATGTTAGCCAGCTTAAGTTAATCTGTAGCCCAAATGTAACTGACTCAACTATCAAATCAGTCACTTACCATAGTAGGAGATTGTAGTCTTGAGACAAGAAGAGTATCAAATCCTTTTTTCATCCTCTACCACGACTGAGCATGCATGCAATGTGGAGTTTCTCCTGAATAAGGTAGTTTAGCTGGTTGAATGAATGAATGCAACACTTATATAGCGCCTTGCAAGATACCCAAGTACGCTTTACAATCAACACACTCCATTTACACACACTCAACCTCACACACACCAGTGAGAAGCGGCAGCCAATCGCGCACAGCGTACTCTTAACCCGGAAGCGACCGTCCACCTGGAGGACTGCATCGAGCACTAGGGGCATCGCCCAGGACAGAGTGCCAACCATATCTGGACATACATACATACATTCATACACAGACATACGCACCAGGGTAATTTTTAGAGTATCAAATTCACCTGACGGAAATCGGAGTCCCCGGAGGAAACTCACGCAGACACGGGGAGAACATGTAAACTCCGCTTATATGTGGACTCAAACCCAAGACCTCAGCACAGAGAGGCGCACGTGCTAACCACTAAGCCACTGTGCCGCACACCGTGGTTGAAGGATCCTAACATTACAGTTTCAAATTTATTTTGCGTTTTCTCTCTAAAAGACCTGAATAAGCCTGATTATTAGGGCTGCAGGAAAAAATCGCTTCGAGCTCGAAACGCGTTTCTCACATTGAACGATTCAGAATCGATTCTCGTTTTTAAAAAATCAATTTTTTTTGCGGGTGAGGATGTGCCTTTTCAGCCACCGTAGTGCTAGGCAAAACAAGGAAGCAGTGTGGGCTACATACAGGCACGCAAGCCAAGCCGCGGTCTTTGAAAGCAAACATTTGGAAACACTTTGGATTTTACCATCAACCCGGCCCGGGTAAGAAAGGGCTGGACGTGACTCATGTGATTTGCAGAGATTACAACGGTAAAGTATTTTGTTCGTATTTGAAAGAATCGGAAAAAAATCGATTCCTGACACCAAGAATCGATTCTGGATCGATTTGCTCAATTCCCAAAGATTCGCAGCCTTACTGATTACACAGACAGTACATGGTTTGTGTTATTAAGATTGAGCAATTAAATACATTGGGCTTTGAAAGCTACTAATGGGTTTGTGCTCGTTTGCCCACTGCTTCACAGCACCCACTGATGCCTTCTCATAGAATGTTGAAATTGACATCAGGCGGAGCCCTACCTCCATTCTAGAGTAGTTTCACTTATAAGTCTCATGACTGTAGGACAATTATTTTAAAATGATCTGCCAAACCTAGAATGCCACTGTGACCTAAAGAACACAAATGTCTGAAAATGGTAATGCTGGCTATGAAAAAATGAACATACTGCATTGCGGGATGCTGCGTTTGATTTTGTGTAACTGCAGACTGGTCAGAGTGCCCATGCTGACCCCTGTCCACAATCCAATGCACCTGTTATATGCATATCAGCATCAGAACTGAAAGAACAGGCCGGGTCTTTTGAATCATGTTTTTCTTTATATCATGTGGATGGCCAGGGTGATGGCAGCGGCTCGGAGCAATGTTCTTTTGGGAATCTTTTTGTCCCAGCATTCATGTAGAAGGTATTTTGACACATACCACCTGCCTAAATATTGTTGCAGACTAAATTCACCCTTTCATGGCAAAGTTGATTCCTATTGACTGTTCCCTCGTTCAGCTTACACCCTGCCACGGAAAAACTGTTGAGGAACATAAGGTGTTGACTTTCTCTCCAAATTTCTCAGCTGTCGGTCTGATTGAGCATCTATGTGATGTGTTCTGGACAAAAAAAATCCAATCCATGACGACTCTACCTTGCATCTTACAAAACTTATAGTATCATCTCAGTAGTGCTAGATACCATGGGTTACATAGAGATTTTGTGGGGAGTTTATGCCTCAACATGTCAGAACTCACGTACACTTCTCCTTGTGTAGGCAGTAGGGATCATGGAAGCTCACAAGATATTCAAACCCGCTGTGCATGGGCTAAAAAAATTATGGTATGTTAGTTTTCTGGAAAGGGTTCAGATGTTTGGAGCTAATGGATTTTATTCTCTTTTATATGCATTTCTGC